>APFE030416608.1:14031-36519 GCA_000404065.3 Pinus taeda
CACTTTCAAAAAGTAATGGTCCACTCTCTGGGTAACATAACGAAACTTCAACATCTTCTTCGACATTTTCCTTTTGCTGTAGCTCAACTGTTTCGAGCTTCTCTCTCTTCTGTCTGGCATCTATAACCTGTTCAAGTTCCCTTATTTCCTTTATCAACTGCAAATTTACCTGATGATTCCACTTCTCTTGTAGTCTCCGCCACCTCAACTTCTTCCTCATGACATAACCATGCTTCTGGTTTTCCTCATTTCTTTGCAACATCTCCATTAACACCTCAAGCTGAACTGCTATCTCAGCCTTCTCCCTTTCATATTCCTCTTTGCTTAACTGTCTCTGTATGCCAACTGCCTTGGCATCCTTCTCCTTTTGTCCTCTGCTGTGGTTTATTTCAGAACCTTTGTGAAGACTGTCACTAGTCATCATCCTTTCCATCACTATGAGTTCCTCACTCACTTGCTATGAGTTGTACTAAAGCCTCTCCAGCAGCAAGTCCTATCTTGCCGCCACTCACCTCACCAAGCCCTCCTCACTTGGTCTTTTGGCAAGCAATTGGTTCTATCTCTGGAACCTCCTTTGAGCACTTCTCTTTGCTCTTCCTGGCTTCAACTCATCTCCCTGTTCACAACTGTCTTCCTTATCCAATCTCTATTGGATTTCCTCAAGGTTCTGCCACCTCTATGTTTCACCTAGAAACTTTCACCAGCTTCCTTTATCTGTTAGTTGCAATAATATTTCAATGCAAAGACTACAATCTTCAAAAAAAACATATCATCTTACCTCCAAGATCTCGTCTGATCTTGTCCTTCCATTCATCTGCACTTCCGTTACCTTCAAAACCTCACCACTTCAGATTACTTCTGCAAATCTGTTCGGGCAAATCTTTATGCTTTCTCTGTGAAATTCCATTGTCAATCAGATTTTAAAATCTGATCCTCTCTCCCAATCTTCTGGCTTTATCCAGAAACCTTTAGATCAAAATAATTCGTAGAAACTATCCTCAACAAATGGTTCAAAACCCACAACCCAATCATCGTCTTTTCAACAGGTTCAATAGCATTAAAAATCCCTTGTTTAAGTCTTAAAAAAAAACCATCAGTTTCATTGTTCTATTTTAAAGCCCCAATGCTTCTCCTTAAGAATGCATTTAACTCACTTCCCAATTAACATGGATTTTTTTTTTAATACAATCAAAATCACCCAATGCGCCCTTGGTTTGTTTTTACAAACATTTCATGCCACAGCTTTTAATACGATCCTCATAATGAACTCCAATTCATTGCAAATTAATAACACTGTTCAGATTTTAAAATGGCAATCTATATGTGCGCCTTATTCAGACAATTGTATCTGAATTTCATACCTGGATATCTGCGTCTGTGACCAGGAATGAACTCCATTCCAGCGCTGTACCATTTGCAACAATATGCCATTCTATTCACCTCCTCGGACGCTGCAACCATCAATCCTCAATCTGTCTCTTGTCAGTAAAACACAATTCAAAATTAAACAACCCAATACCTGCACGATTCTTCCTTCATTCAGCAGAGCCAAGCTCTGATACCAAAATGATGCAGGGTTCAGCTAGCCTGCATAACCAGGATCTTCCTATGCTAACTACCACGGGTTAGCAAGCTCAATATTTATCGTTTGAATGCATAGTCCAGCACTTTGGATGCGCCTTCAACACTCAACGAATCATCAAATGCAGTAGGATTCTTCATACGTTCTGGTCCTTGGCTTCTGCTCAACGGCAAATCGCCCTTCTTAGTCTTCCAGAGTCAGAGGCCTTTGTAATCAAGCGATTCAAGTCAGTCAGCACTTGTACAACTTCCAACCGAACGCAGAACCTATACCATCACCTGCAACGCTGTCTTAACACACACAGCCTTTCATAATATAAACAATGCACATTTGTGCGCACAGCAGGTCAACGTACACCACAGGTCTCAATATATAATATTTCAACAACACACAAACTGAATTGTGGTTACGGTGAACACTATACACAGGGTTTTATAGCGGCCCAATACCACGGTATTGTCAACACCATTCCACCGCTACAGTTCTGCTCTCAACTTGATGCATTGCTGGTTTCTCAGTCTTGTAAGAGATACCTCTCCGCGCAAACCGATAACACAGTTCGCTGCCTTTTTCTGTGAATTTCGGTTCACTGTTCAATAAAATCAGGTCAACGGATTTATGGTGCGCTATCGATACACTATACACTGGTTTAATTTTCACAGTTCAATGCCCAGAATTACCCTATAAATCCACATGCTTCTAGCGATCTATCATTCTGGATGCACACCATTTATAATCCACCACAGGCATACAACACAGTTCTATTGAAATAGGGTACACATAACACTTTCCACATGCACATACAGTCCCTTCGTTTCACACAATTCGCATAAAATCTTCCATATCAATAAACAATCTCATATGTATATATTTGCTGGACTGCGCCCTTACCCTTAGTCACTCCGACAGTCATAGACCGAATTCCGCGACGGACAAAACTCATATAGCTATCTATCAAAATAAAACATTATTCAATCGACGGCCTTATATATGTGATCCGTTATACATACTCACAGCAAATTATATTCCCCCGCTATATGTTCCCACATCTCTTTCTTCAACGGCGCCTGATTCCATGAACTAAAACTACAGCCTGCAGCAAATTGATACCAAACAGTAACCCCCTAGCTGTGGAAGGTATGAAGCCCAAGATTAATCAGTCCGCTAAAAAAAACAAGAAGCTCCGAAAGCGATCAGAAAGCAATCTGAATCCAATGACAGAGGGGTGTGTTGGATCTCCTTCACAGCCTTTAAGCAAAGAAAGCAAACAGTCGGTGCCATCTGATGAAGAAGAACTAACTAAAACTGTTTTCCAATCTGAGGGCAGTGAAGAAGTTATGGATGAGTCAAAGAATGAACCACACACGGTGCCTTTGCAATCAAATGATAATCAACGAGCTGTGGGAGAGACAAATTTCACAATGCGCCCCTTATAATTCGACATACAGATTCATCATAACTATAATGCTGGCTAGCATCGATTTTAACTTATGTGCAGAGATTGTATGTAAAGTTTGTCAAATGACTGAAATTAAGATTCTAATTCATTATACCAATTCACCCAGAAATATAAAACTCACACAAAATTCCAGAACAATTCCTATTTATATAAACAAATTCGACTCAATTTCAAACCCTTTGTACATGGCCAGATATTCAACATTTGGCCTTTACAAATTTACCAAAGGCTCACAGCCTTGGTTGTTCCCAACCAGCTCTCGACTCTTCTTACTATTCTCAATGTCTTTTTCTCTAAAAACCCTTCCTATTTATACAATTTTAAAAATCATTTAATTAAATGCTCAATCCCTTAAAATCTTCAACAAACCCCTAAATCTCTCAACATCCCTAAAGGATAGGTGTTTATCCCTAAAATCCTTAATTTATTAAATTTCCTCATATCCTTAACCAATTCTCTCATATCCTCTTAATTAATAAAAGGATATTTACAAAATCCTCACCTTCTCCTATTTTAATAACAAATTAATTAATAAAATATAGAAATTGTCACACCCCCTTTATCACATATTTACAAATGAAAAACATGGTCTTGATGCTCCTGCATCACATGCCATGAAGGATTATCTACGTACATCTCGAATGAAGGTGAAAAATGTGTACATTTTGTTAGGTAAACAATGCATTGTTTCTTCTATATGCAAGTACTTAGAACAATTATACAATATATGGTACAATCATGTAGCAATGAGGTACAAAATTCAAAAACTGGATAACGTGATAGTGCTAAACACATTTACACAAATATGTTACTGTTGTATACTTACGTCTAATTACTTATGTACTATGAAATTAGACCTCTTATTTTTATTATTATATATATTTTATCTAATTCATATCGGTTAGAGCAACGAAAATGAACATAAGTAGAACATATTGTTAAAGACAATGACAACTTTGTTAAGATGTGTGTTTCTATTATATTTATTATCATTTGATTGTCTTACATTATAAACCCAATGTTTTTTTTTTGCTATATTTTTAATGTACTATAACTAAAAGAAAGGGTTTTTCAATTTTCAGGAAACATATAACACTTAGAGATTCAAATCCACGATAACAATTTTATGGAAAAAAATACTTTGAAAATTTCTATAAAACATTTGTATTTGATGAAACTAAAATCTATCTAGAATTTATATACATTAGAAATGACTTTGTGTTATATGATTCTGTTTTCATTAATTAGTTCTTACTTAGTATCAATTATAATGTCATTTTAAGGAGTGATTTCAATGTATTATTTGTGAACATGCAAAATATATCAAATTCAAATGACGTCACAATAGAGATGGACAAGGGTGTAGAGATAGAAATAAGCAATACTACAAAAACAAATATCGCAACAAACAAAATGGAAGGAACATAAATCAATGAAGAAACAAAAGAAAATATGTAGTTCTATGCAGGTTTATTTAAATGTATATCATATTTTTTTTGAGTTTTTTGTCTTTTTCTTTGAATTAATTTTAATTCAATGCTCTTGAATAGGAAAAAGAAATCGAGTTTATGGCATTGTTGATTGAAGATATCGATAACAATATAATTGGGAACATTTTTCATAACTTTTTCTTGGTTACATATCGAACATTTTTGGACAAGGAAAACAACGAAAAATCTATACTCCATGTAGATTTAACGAATAAGAAAGAAGAAATGACAATAACATTGCTTGCGCCAACACAATTTATTGAACACCATTAGACAAAACTTATTGCAAATGATGGTGCTTTTATTAGAGATTTCAAAATAATTCGAAAGCATAAATATGACAGTGTTGATTGTAAAAAAACCATGTCTAAGTAGTCTTAGTAGTGTAGAAAACATTTTTATTATTTGTGCAGAGTACCGATTCTTTCCAAATATGACGATTGCAAACCTATCGTGTAATGAAGATCCATTTCCAGTTGGCACAATCAATGTTATTGTAATTTCAATAACACACACAACAATATAATATGCATTGGAAATAAAAGACGAAAATGTAGAATAAGACAGACAAACAATACTTTTTTATTTATTTGAATGTTTCATTGTTACAAAGTTATTGTCCATCTGTACTATGGTTTTCGTGTATTGTTTTACAAATGCTGCATATGTAATAGGTTCAAGTACACACTAAACTTGTTTCAACATGTCTTTCAATTCAAAGAAAATTGTAAGAACAGGTTTTTTCATTTATCTTGCTAAAAAATATAGTCAGAAAACAAGAAAGAGTTTTTCGAACTTCATAATCAATGTTCATATGTCCATTGAAAATAGGAAAGAAAGTTAAAAATCTAAGAAAAATGCATTATATGCTCAGTGGAATATGCATTTTAAACTTTATTATATTCTTTGTATTGACATAGAAAAAGAAAAAATGACAAAAAGACATTTCATGTTACTAAGTGTTTATTTTCTATATCAACTTTACAGTACTTCCAAGGACACCCGACAATGACTACTGCATATACGAATCCATTTGACACTATATGTGTGAAATGCAGTAGTCCAATTACAAGTGCAAGAACTATGAATAAAAATATGCTTTATTGGAACACTTGCAACTAGGACTCTCACTTCATTTATTTCGATTGGTGAAAATGTATCATACATGCAAATGACAGGATTGAAATATGGTTTGTTCTGAGAGGTGTGGAACTGGAAAAAGGTATTACCTGAACTACAAAAAGATTCCTATGAGAAATATTGTACAAAAAAATCAATTGTTATTGATATGTTTTCCAATTTCGAGACAAATGGAACATGTATAATAAACCATCAAAAAATGATTATACATATACAATGACAACTTTCTTTGTTTACATTTTTGAGTAATCTAGTAATTTCATAGTTCTCATTTCTTGCATTATCAAGTATCTTAACATTACCTTATAGTTTCTGGTTCAAGAATTGGACTTTTGTCAAACAACTCTTTCACTTTATTGGATGATTAGGTTCTGATTTCACATTATCAAGCAATATACTATACTTATGAGAACAAGATTAGGAATGAAATCATTAGAGAAAACAAGGTGATTTCTTCTACTAATACAAATTCTAATATGACTTTGTACAAGAATGTATTTCAATGGCCTATTTTGCTCAGGTTCTATGTTTTGTACTATGGTATTTACTAAGATTATTTACTGTGTTTTGACTGTTATGTGTAGCTGGTTCATTATGCTATGTCGTGTTTACTTTTATGCAGGATCATTTATTACATTGTTTTATTGATTTATCAAATTTACAAGTTCTATAACTTTTTAGACAATATTACAACTTGGTTACAAGGGATAATCGATGAATCATTTTTCAGTGACACTGTTGTTAATTAATGGACTCTACAGTCATGATTTTCTTTGTTTACATTGTTGATTAATCCAGTAATTGTAAAATTCTCGTTGCTTGCATTGTCAAGTAATATTAACATTACCTTACACTTTCTAGTTGAATAATTTGACTATTATCGAACAACTATTTCAATTTATTGGATGATTGGGATCTAGTTTCATGTTATAATTAGCTGATCTGCGATTCTCTTTGTTTACATTGTCAAGCAATGTACTATTGAATACTAGAAAAGGGTGGAATGCCATGCATATTTCCATGTTTCCACATATTTGTACTTGCAATATTAACATTGTCTTCTAGTTTTTTTTATTTACTAAGATTTTTTACTATGTTTTGATTGTTATGTGTAGCTAGTTCATTATGTTGTGTTGTGTCTACTTTCCTACAATCTAATTTCTTACATTGCTTTATTGTTTTATCAAATTTAAAAAATTCTATAATTAGTCAGATAATTTTACAACTTGGTCCTTAATTAGTGAAACTGTTGTTAATTAATGGTGTCCTCCTAGTGGCAATTCCTATAATTAACAACGATTCTCCCTTGTACATGATGACATAAGAGGAAATGTGTAGAGGTGCAAAATTATGTGAAATATTTTATGAAATGCAGAGGCCTCCACATTTCACATTTCACATAAGTACTCCATTTTATACAACGAAATAGTGTTTTCCATACTTACAATTTTCTTGCTTCAACACATAATCCACATCTACAACAAATGGAATTTCAATTTTGTGGCTTTCTTAAACTAATCCATTTCTCCTTATGGAAACACCTATTGTGACTATTAATCCATGGAATATGGATACTTAATACTTGTTTGATGTCTCTATCATGAAAAAGTTGCATTTAATAATATTTTTCAATGACTATCATGCTTTTCAGTTTAACTTTAATGTCTAACTAGTTCATTGTTTTATGTCATATCTATTTTTTTATCATGTAAAATTTCGAAACAAATCATTATCATACAAGAAGCAATGTATAGAGAAATACCACATAACTTAAAAAACACTTTGCATGCACACATATGTGTAAATTCTAGAATATTCCAATATTTATTTATTTTGCATTGTTCTGTGAACTATTAACATTGATACATAGTGCAGAAGGATATTTTTTCTCCCGCCCACCTAGTCGCTTTGTTGTTCGTGCTCCACATAATTCTCTTATACCCCTCTAACTGCCCCGTTATCGACTATTTGTATTTGTACTATGCTACTTACTAGTATCATTTACTACATTTTTCATTGTCCCATGCCATGTGTACTTCTTTCCAATGTAATTTATTACTCTTTGTTATTGATTTATCAAATTTGCAATTCTTTCTATAAAAAAAGCTATTTCATTAAAGATCTAAAAAAAAAATTAAATAAATCATTATCATGCAGAGCTGAAACATGTTTCTAAATCGAATAAATACAGCTATAATATAACTTATACTTATTAAACATCTATACATACATCTGCATTCCAAAATAGTCCGATATGTTTTTTTTTTACTATGCCAATAATATTACAATACATAGCCTTTAGCATATACTAAATTTCAAATTTGGTTGAGAAAATAGAAAAAAATGGTAATTATTGTTGGAAAATGTAACTAGGTTCGACCTTCATAATTATCTTTTTACTTGTATCATTATGTATTTTATGAAAAGGAAGAAAAAAAGGGAAGAAAAAAAAAGAAGAATTTTCTTATTATTATTATTATTATTTCACTAGTTAAGCATGTTCTTGATGCTTTCTAGGATTCATTGAGTCAAAGAGTCAAAGTCCTATTTGGACTTATTATAAAGAAAAAGGAAAATGAATTTCTAAAATGAAATTTTAGTAAATTCACCTCAAGAATCTAGGTCAACCCTCCTAGATGTCAAGTTGGCTCACTGAAAGGATGTATCTTTTCTCATATGATAATAACTATATATTTGCATTCATCCTCCTCCATTTTGGAAAGAAATTTAGTGCTTTCTGTGATGGGTTCTGAGGAAAAGACATGCGAAGTTTAGAAGTGATGTTCTTGTAACTATTTGCAAGCTTCTGAGGTCATGCATATGAAAAAAAGTGTGAGCTTCCTAGATTTGAAATGATGCAAGGTTTATGTGATGATGCTAGTCTTTCTGAGGGAGGTTATCTGAAAAAATTTCAAGTTCTTTGTGATAGATAATATGACATAAACATGAGATACCTATGGTATATGAGCTAAGAATAATGCAAGCTACTATGGATGAAACTAATGCTATATCCTATGACAAAGAGGGCTTGGTTTGGATTCTTGAAGCGCTAGAATTTTTTCGTGGTCTTAGGTCTTGGATTTCTCACTTTGATCTAATTCTATAAGAAGATGATTTTTTTTTTTTGGGTTTCCCCCCTTTGTAGGGTTTTGGCCTTGGCTCGGAAGCCTACATATTTGTGTCTTCTATACTCTTAACTTGTAAGAAATCCAGAATACCATAAATATGAAGAAATATATCCCAAAACACAGAATTATCACATGAAATGAGAAAAAATGTAGGGTATTTTATTATTCAGAAACAAATTCAATGTTCAATTGCCTCTTCGAGGGGGGAATTCTCCAATAGAGAACTTCTCAATTATAATAAGAATCGATGATCTTTTCCTTACAAAACAGTCCTATTTATATCTAAATGACATCCAAAACCCTAAATACTAGTGGTCCCTTACATAACACGGGTTAACCACTTTATTTGTTAACTATGGCCCATTAACAACTAACTGTGTTACCTTTTCTCTAATATGGGTCAACCACTTAGAATTATTAATGGGGGATTTATTGACTCTCTAACTAACTATGACTCTGACTCAACCCATTGGGCTTATTACATAAATAAAGAGGTTAGGGTTGGATCCTAAAATGCCCTCCCCCATCAAACGTAGCCTTGTCCCAAGGGATAAAGCTACGAAAAATGATGAAGAATAGTGGTTGGTTCCTAGGTCGTATCTTTTGGAGAGGTTTATTTCCACTTGATGAGGACTTCCTTGATTGTGAAACCATAGCGACATCTTTCATGAGTATCGAGGGCTTGTTCTAGTCGGAGCCAAAGTGAGCCTTCCTCATCCTATTCAGGTAGACTTGTTTGAACTCTGCAATTGTTCCCCACCACTTTCTTGAGGCATGATACATGGAAGACTGGATGGATTTTTGAAGTAGATGACAAGGCTAGTTTGTAGGTGAATGATCCTAAGCGCTAAAGTATCTGATAAGGCCCATAGAATTTTGGTGCTAGTTTTTGGAAACCCTTTACTTTGAGAGATGTTTTCATATATGGTTGGAGTCATAGGAATACCTGATCCCTTTCTTGAAATGAGTGCTCAGAATAATGTTTCTTAGCTTGTTCAGTTGGTGTTGAGCTTGATGTAGATTATCTTTGAGATGAGAGATCTTGGCGGCATGGTTCTATAGGAGTTGATCAACTTCCTATAATTTAGAACATCTTGGGATATAAGAAATAGGTGAAGGTGAGAGTTGGCCATACACTGCCTCCTATGGAGTCATTTTGGTGGCTTCATGATAACTAGTATTATACCACCATTCAGCTAAAGGTAGCCACTATACCCATTGATGTTTCTTGTCTAAAGTGAAGCACCTCAGATAGGTCTCCAAAAATTTGTTGATTGCTTCTATTTGACCATCGTTTTGGGCATGATAGGAGGTACTTAGTTGGATTTGTGTTCCCTGTAGCTTGAAAAATTACTACAAAAATTTGATGGTGAAAGTGGGATTGTGATCAGACACAATGGAAGTCGGCATACCATGAATTTTGAAGATCTTCCCCAATACAAATTGAGCCACTAAAGTGGGGGCAAATGGGTGTGGTAGAGCAAAAAAATGAGCATATTTAGAAAGTCTATCAACAACCACCATGATGACTGATTTGTTGCTTGAATTTGGGAGACCAGTGACGAAATCCATGGAAACATCCATCCAAATAGAAGTAGGAAGTGGCAATGGTTGTAAGGTTCCCTGTAACTTGAATGTTTCCCCTTTGTTGCATTGAAACACATCACATTGAACTACAAAAGTAAGAATGTTGTTTTTCATGCTAGTCCAAAAGAAAGATTGATGTGCGTGAGCATAAGTCTTGTGAAAGCTTGAATGTCCAAAAGTTGGAGATAAGTGCAGCTTGTCCAAGATGTGGGTTTTGAAGGTGGAGGCTGCGGATAACACTACTTGATCCTTGTAGTGAAGAATCTCATCCTTCCAAGAGTAGTCTACTTAGTAATTAGAATATTCTCTTAAGTTATTAATGAGTTGGGAAAGAGAGGGGCACGAGAACCATTCCTTGTAGGCTGCTTCAATCCAATATGGTACGGGTAGAGAGATTGATATAAGGGTGCTCTCATCCTAAAATTGGTCCAATAAAGCATCAACCACTACATTTTCACACCCCTTCTTCTAAATTATCTCATAATCATATCCCATGATTTTGGCAAGCCATTTATTTTGTTGTGGTGACGATAAACGCTGCTTCAGAAAATATGTTAGGCTATAATGGTTCGTGTAGATCTGGAAAAGTATGGTCGCCAGGTGTCTACTACATGTAAGATGTGTTGGCATTATGATACAGGTGTTTTCCTTGATGGAAACTCACATATATGATGAATGATAGTAGTTCACAGTGCAATATGTTAACAACAAAGGATTCCAAAGATTGAAGAAAGAGAATGATTTAAGAAGTATACACTGGTTACTTTTGTCCAAGCAGTGTACACACATAGGTTAACAAAACAAAAGGAGTGTATATGTGTGCACACACTTTCATAGAAGGAAAAGCGCATATGTGATGGAAAATTAAGGTTTTGGTCTGAGGTATTGGTCCGATGTTTTGGTCCGAGGTATTAGTCCGAGGTTTTGGTATGAGGTATTGACAAAGGATCTAAGTATATAAGAAGGAGAAGATCAAAAGGCTAAGTGTGCAAGTAAAGAATATCTTATGAAGAGAAAATATGCATGTTATGGATTTCTGGTGCTTTGTTTGATCTGAACTAAGGATGAACCTAAGCAGTTGATGATGGATGAGATATGATGATGGATCAGGATCATATGATTTGAAATATATTATCATTATGTGGTATGATCATGGATAATCTAGATCTAGATGCTAACACATGTTTTATTCTGTAAATGTTATGATCTGGGTATGACTGAAGTATGGAATAGCTATGAATTTTTTTAGTTAGTATTTGTAGATGTATACACTAGTTCGCCTTAGTCAAGAAAGTATACACACCGGTTCGGTACTTAAAAGTAGCATATACATTATGGGATATGATGGCTGAATTTGCAGTTGGTTCCGATTGTTGATGCAAAGTTCTAGGTTTTGCTCTATGTTTTGGTGACAATGTTTTGAATGTTCAGATTGATTGATTGTTATTTGCATCAATGTTGATGGGTTTTCAGTGATTGGTTGTATTGTGGTGGTGATTGATTTTGAGCTTCATTGTTGTTGTTGGGTCCAATATGAAAATTGGATGAAACATGGCCTTCATATTGTGTTGTTGTGTACCAAGAGTATCGAGTCTAAAAATTTATGAAACGTGGTTCCTAGAGGAAGAGAGAAGGTCCTAGCCTTCTGTAGGTTGGTGCCTACATACTGGTAAACATATTGGTCTGTACAAGAGTTAGGGAGTTGGAACTCCCTTCTAGTACTAGTTGGAAAATGAGTGAAGGTTGGAGCCTTTTGTAGGCCGGCGCCTACATACTAGTAAACATATCGGCTACTACAAGAGCTAGGGGTTGTAACTCCCTTCCAGTAGAAGCTGGAGAATGGGAGAAGGTTGTAGCCTTTTGCAAGTGGGTTCCTACGTACTGGTATGAGTCTGCACCAATACAAGATTGTAAATAGGTTTTTCTTATATTAAAAGAAGACATAGATGACAATAGCAGGTGGTTTTTCTCTTGCATTGGGTTTCCACCTTAAATCTTGGTGTTCATCTGTGTTGCTTATGTGTGATGGTTTATTTTGTTATTACTGCACATGGATACTATTTAAATGGTTAATAAAGTACTGATTAAAGATCAAAATATTATGAATTAACTGAATCAAAAGTTCAGTCAAAATACATTGCTTTCCTTAAAGACAATTGCGTGCACACGTGAGTTCCCTTCATTGAAGTAGTGTATATAAATCTAAGTATGAAATGAAAAAATTATTGATTTGATAAATAATGATTCACCCCCCCTCTCAGTATTATTCCCAACAATTAGTATCAGAGCAGGTCCTTTGGCAAAAGCTTGATCGCTTGAAGGAGATCCATAGAAACAATGGGAAAGAAGCTAAAGAAGAAAGCGCCTCAGAAGAAGACATCTCAAAGGAATAGTGACAACATGAGAGACAATTGGCCATCAGGTGGAAGAAAGTATTCAGATTTAGAATCACCTTAGATTGAAGATGGACAAGCAAAAGAAGTATCAGGTAAATTTTTTTGGTCTTTTGGTCATACTTTTCTCTTTTCATAGGAAGATATTGAAAGCGATAGTGAAAGAAATATAGAGGCAGAAGTTAAAAGACTCATAGATAAAATTAGAGATCAACAATATCTATTTAACAAAAGGGAGTGTGCCTTTAAAGAAGAAGTTACCAGATTAAAAGCTTAGTTGGAGGAAGGAAACAAAGTAAGGAAGAAGTACAAGGAAAAGGAAGATCAATGTCAAAAGTTGCAAGATGAAGTGACATCATTAAGAAATCAAGTAAATGAAAAGATTTCAACAATCAAGAGAATTAAAGATAGATCCAGTCACTACGAAAGCCTTGAAGTTGAGATTGCCTCTCTAAAAGAAGATCTTGAAAATTCAAATAAGTAGAATGAAGAACTACCTCAAGCATATGAAGAACAAGAAAATGAGATTCTCAAATTAAGACAGCAAGTGGAAGTAGGAAAAAAGGCTGAAGAAATCATGAAGAAGCAATATCTTGAAAAGGAAGAGCAATATTAGGTTGAGGTAAATATCCTAAAAGGTAAATTAGAAGAAAAGGATAAAATTTTATGATTTCAAGATAGTACTAAGTTTTGGGATGACATTATTAGTAGTCAAAGGTCTCCTACCATCAAATTTGGTCTTGGTTTTCATGAAACTATTGAAGGTGAATCTAGCTCACAAATTGAAGCAAGGAACTCTGATGCAAAATTTGAAATGCTCAACAAGGAGATAAGAGGGCAACCCCATCAACAAACAAGGAAAGAAAGTCTTCAAAGAAAACCATTTACTCCTAACCATGGAAGTGATAATCAATTCTTTCCTCTGATGAATAATGTTGAATGTTTTATATGTCATAATTTTGGACATGTTGCAACAAGATGCAGAAGCAGAATGGTTCAAGCTAATAAATGTCACACAGAAAGATCATCAGCTTCCAAGTACTTTAAGGGATATTGTTTTTCTTGCAATATGTTTGGTCATAAAGCCATTCACTGCTATAGAAGGAATATTAAACATATAAGATGTTATGTTTGTAACAAGTTCAGGCATATAGCAAAAGAGTGCAGGAGAAGTTTTCGGCCAACATATAAAAATGAGAAAACATCATCACACTCCAAGGTATGGAAGAAGAAGGAAGTATAGTCAGAAGAATGTAGCATAGCTTAGTATACATACATAACAAATTCAGGGGGAGCTGAAAACGTAAAACTTCAGTATTCCAATTCTCATACGTAGTTATCATGAATACAAGTCATGTATATACGTGAGTTAAAGGATGCACAATCACGTATATGGTGTTTTGAGGAAGAAACAGTGGGACAGACTCATGAAAAGGGGTCTGATATGGTTCAGTCAATTATAAATTATATTTTTTGTTCTGATTGATGATGATTATAGTCTGCTGATGATATGTAGAAGTGCTTTTGGCCCTCATAAGTTTTTAATAACTTGATGAATAACTAGTTGATGATGATGCCTTGATGATTCTTATTGACATATGCAATGATTAGATCTGATAATGAATAGATGGCACAGGTTCAGGGGGAGCATATACTTTTAATAATTCATTTTTGGCATTATACATGATGATACTTATACTGCTTGATTCACATAGTTTCTTTGATTCAGATGACCCTTTTGATGATGAACATATACAGGTTGTTGATCTTGATGTTGCTGACAGATGCTTATGGTGCAGATCATATATGGTGTATGATAGTTGCTGATGACTGTCATGGTCTTGTTTAGATTGTTATTCCTTGTTATAAATATCATGTATATCATTTGAGGAAAAGGTCATGTAAATACCTATGATGTAACCCCACTTGGATGGGAAGGATGATGTAATAATTGAAATTTTTTTAATCATGTATGAATATTTGGTATATCCCCACTTGGTTGGGTGATTGATGTATGTATGAGTCATTGGTCTTAGGGAGGTCGTACTCACTTAGTTGAGTTATAGAGTCATGTTATTCTTTTGAAACATATCCTATAGACTTTGCATGTACTTAAGGGGAGCATGGACAACATAGTGTATCTCAAAGGGGGAGAATATATTGGTTCGCCCTTTGCCCTTAATGTCAAAGGGGGAGAGTATCTTGGTGTTGTTTGAAATATCTATCAGGTTCTGCAGCTTGATGTAATAAACACCAATATGGTTGCCATCAAGTCCAAAGGGGGAGATTGTTGTCATTATGATACATGTGTTGTCCTCGATGGAAAGTCACATATATAATGAATGATAGTAGTTCAAAGTGCAACAGGTTAACAACAAAGGATTCTAGAGATTGAAGAAAGAGAATGGTTTAAGAAGTATACACAAGTTCACTTTTGTCCAAGCAGCATACACATGCGGATTAACAGAACAAAAGGAGCGTATATGTATGCATGCACTTTCACTGAAGGAAAAGCACGTATGGGATGGAAAATCAAGGTTTTGTTCCGAGGTATTGGTCTGAGGTATTTACAAAGGATCTAAGTATATGGGAAGGAGAATATCAAAAGGCTAAGTGTGCAAGTAATGAATATCTTATGAAGAGCAAATATGCATGTTATGGGTTTTTGGCGCTTTGCTTAATCTAAACTAAGGATGAACCTAAGCAGTTGATGATGGATCAGGATCATAAGACCTGAAATGTATTATCATTATGTGGTCTAATCATGCATAATATAGATATGATGCTAACACATGTTTTATTCTGTAAATGTTATGATCCGGGTATGACTGAAGTTTGGAATAACTGTGAAGTTTTTATTTAGTATTTGCAGATGTATATGCTGGTTCGCCTTGGTCAAGGCGCATATACACACCGGTTTGGTACTTAAAAGTAGCGTATAAATTATGATATATGATGTTTGAAGTTTCAGTTGGTTTTGGTTGTTGATGCAGAGTTTTGGGTTTTAGTCTATGTTTTGGTGATTGTGTTCTGAATGTTCAAATTGATTGATTGTGATTTGCATCAGTGTTGATGGGTTTTCAGTGATTGGTTGTATTGTAGTGGTGATTGATTTTGAGCTTCAAAGTTGTTGATGGGTCCAGTATGAAAATTGGATGAATGTGGCCTTCATATTGTGTTGTTGTGTACTGGGAGTATCCAGTCTGAAAATTTATGAAATGCAGTCCGTGGAGGAAGAGAGAAAGTCATAGCCTTCTGTAGGTAGGCACCTACATATTGGTAAACATATCAGCTAGTACAAGAACCATGGGGTTGGAGATCCCTTCTAGTAGCAGTGGGAAAACGAGCCTTCTGTAGGCTGATGCCTACGTACTAGTAAACATATTGGCTAGTACAAGAGCTAGGGGTTTGTAGCTCCCTTCTAGTAGAAGCTGGAGAATGAGAGAAGGTTGTAGCCTTATGTAGGTGGGTTCCTGCATACTGGTATGAGTCTACACTAGTACAAGATTGTAAACATGTTTTTCTTATATTAAAAGAAGACAAAGATGAAAACAACATGTGGTTTTTATCTCGCATTGGGTTTCCACCTTAAATCTTGGTGTTCATGTGTGTTGCTTATGTGTGATGGTGTATTCTATTATTACTACACATGGTTACTATTTAAATGGTTAATAAAGTACTGATTCAAGATCAACATATGATCAATTAACTGAATCATAAGTTCACTGGATGTACGCTGGTTGCCTTAAAGACAGTTGCATGCACAATCAAGTTCCCTTCATTGATGTAGCGCATATAAATCTTAGTATGAAATGAAAAAGTTATTGATTTGATAAATACTGATTCACACCCCCTCCCCTAGTATTATTCCCAACAAGATGTCCCTCATTTCTTTCTCATAAGTAGATTGACCTACATGTTTTCCACTGAGTTTTTGAATGGCGAAATCCAATGGTCTATCTTCCTGCATTAATACAATGCTAATAATTGTACCTGAGGCATTACATTCAATCACAAAATATTTGGGGAAGTCAGGTAGGCTAATACGTGAGTGGAGCACATGGCCTGTTTGAGAGCCAAGAAGGCCTGCTGAGTTGCATAAATCTAGAGAAATGAATTTTTATTGAGAATATTAGTGAGGGGTCTAGCAATGCATCCATGATTGTGGAAAGATTTGCGATAGTAGCCAGTGAGACCCAAGAATCCTCTGAAACTCATAAAGGTTTTTTGTTGGGACCAATGTTGGATTGCCTGAATATTTTTCGGATCAATCCTCACTCCTTCACGACCCATAATGTGTCCCAAGTAATCAAATTCTTTCATGCGAAAAGAGCACTTGGATAATTTGCCAAATAATTTGTGATATCAGAGCAGTTGCAATGTTTGGTCTACATGTTGAAGATGTTTTTCCCAGGTTATGCTGTAGATGAGAATGTCATCGAAGAAGACCAAGACAAATTTTCAGAGATATGGTTTCAGAAGGTGGTTCATGAGGCTTTGAAAAGTAGATGGAGCATTACAGAGACCAAATGGCATGACTAAGAATTCATAATGGCCTTCATCATTTCGGAAAGAGGTCTTGGGAATTACTACTTCCTTCATGCGTATTTGGTGATAGCTCGAGTGGAGGTCTAGCTTAGTAAAAAATTTAGCACCATGCAGTTCATCAAGAAGATCATCAATAACCATAATAGGAAATTTGTCCTTGATAGTGAGCTTGTCAAGGGCCCAAAATTCTGAACACACACACCATTCTTAATATTTATTTAGAACCATAACCACTGTAGATGAATAAGGGTTGATACTGGGGCATATAACAATGACTTCGAGGAGTTCCTTGCTGTTTTTTTTTTTTTTTTTTTCAGTTTCATTCTTTACGTCAAAAGGATATCGATATGGGCATACATTAGGTGTCTGGGCACCCAGAACCAAAGGGATGCTATGCTCATGTTCACCCCTAGAGGATGGAAGCTCTTTAGGTTTTTCAAAGACCTGTTAGTGGTGATCTAATACCTATTGTATCTCAGGATGAATATGAGGAGTAGTGGATTCAATCACCTAGATGGCATTAAATTAGTCGACTACTCCATGATGGCCCTTTTTTAAAAGCTTCTCCATTTGATGCGAGCTGATGATAGTAAGAGCACCTGTATGGAGTCCCCTTAATGTATGAATGTGGTCATTCTGCTTAAAGCTCATATATGACTCCTGGAAATCCATTGTGATATGGCCTAGTGTGATAAACTATTCAACACCTAGGACAATGTCGTAACCACCCATTTCAATGAAAAACATGCTGGTCTTTAGGTGGTAGTCTCCCATATTAAGCTTAATATTTTCACAGTGGCCTTCACATTTCATGGTCCCCCCATCAATGATAAGGACTTGCAAATTAGATACTGCATGTACAAAGAAATGAATAACTTTTGTGACTCTTATAAATAAAGTTATGAGTGCTACCACTATCAATCAATACCACTACTAGAATCTGATGTTCAATAAAGCCTCATATTTTGAGAGTCTGAGGTGAAGAAATGCTAGCCAAGGCATGTAGTGATATAATCGACTCATCAGGTGAAGTTGTGAGATCATTATCAGTTTGGGTTTCCCCTGCTTCTTCCTCGGGCACCTCAAGGGATGGAGATTCATATACCGAGTTGTTATTAATAGCATCAATTTGAAATAATTTTGGTTCCTTACATTTATGTCTAGGGGAGTACTTGTCATCACAGTAGTAGCACATTCGGTGTTTCCTTCTTTCACCATTTCTACCGGTGACACCTTTTGAACCTTAAGTGTTTAGGTGGGGTCCTGAGCCTGGGTGGGACATGCCTTGGTGAGGAAATTTGGAGGATTGGACTAGGAATTTAATGTAATTTCCACATCTAAGGCCTTGCGGAATGCGTCCAAGAAAGTAGTTGGGTGGTGCATCTGAACATGGGCTTGGATGGCTTATTTTAGGCCACTGATGAAACATTCCAAGCAGACATCATCTCCTAGACTGTTAGTTCTGATGGCCAATTGTTCCAAGGCTGTAATGTAGTGCTTTATTGTACCTATTTTCTTGAGCTTAATGAGACGACCCAAAAAATTAGATTCCTGGTCAAAATGATCACATATGGATTTTGAGAACTTTCCAAGTTGCTCTCCTTGGATAACATTCCCGATGCCACTACCACCACTTTAATCTTTCTTTGCCCAAGTAAAGGGATCCCATGTGTAGTTTAGTTCCATATTCACCAATATAATTAAGGAAGAATATTGTTCCATTTGTGCTACCTATACTGCAGGGTTAGAGCCATCAAATTTGTACATGTCTAGCTTGGGTGTCCAATGGTTGGAACAGTGGTGATTTCCATTGAAGTGGTTATGATGGTTGAATTCTCCTTCTATATGGGCATCAACACTAGGATCCTCCCTATGAGACATTTTTACAAGTGATGTTAGTTGTGAGATATTTTTGGTAATATTTTCCTCGAATGCCTCAAATCTTTTCTCAAGGTTGTCAACCCTCTCAACTGCCTTTTCCATAGCCATAATTTGAGATTTGGTACCTGACATACACCAAACCCAGTCAATTTTTTTGAGCTTAGTTAAGAGTAGTCTTCTTGGAAAAAGGGCAAGATCGAGAGTCTAATGGCACGGGTCACTTGAAGCCATGTCTGAAAAGAAATTTGGACCGCCAAAAAAATTGGGGGCTGTTATAGCTTTGATACCACTTGTTATAGCTTAGATACCACTTGTTATAGATCTAACACAAAAATATTATAGATCTAATATGAAAATATAAGTCAATGCAAATATACCCAGAAATAATATGAAATGATTCTTTATTGATCAAACCCTTAAGGTAGGGCAACACCATTCATTCACTCCTTAAGGAAGGAGAACACTCCACAAGCCATATGCTTGTTCATACAATAATCCTTCACATTATTCCTTCACATCCCTCCATGTGGAGTCTCTAGCCTCTATATAGGCCTCATACATACAATACCATGGGTCATTACCATGGTTCCCTCATACCGTCGAACTAATACCATGGGCCCATTACATTATTACTAACTACTTATGGTCCCTTACATAATATGGGTTGACCACCTTATTTATTACTATGGCCCATCACATTATTATATTATTACCTTCGGTACCTCCCTTTGTACCCCATATTATCCCCCCTAGGTATATAACAGGGGCTTACAAGTGAATGGTACCATAGCAAACAGTTCCTCTTCATGAATCTTATGGGCTAAGTATCTTGCAAGTGTCCCGGGATGGTATCAAACTCATTTTTTTATTCTTTTATTTTATTTTATTTTATTTTAATTTGAAATGAGTTTTACTCCCCCCTAATCAATACTGCAGTGGCTAAATTCCAGAAGGCTTGATACTACCCAATGTCCTGCAGAAATCAAGCTTGGACTGTAGTAACATAAACCCCAAGGTATTGGTACTACCGGATGTGCTGTGACAATATAATATGGACTATAACATTCAAAACCTTCACTTCACAAAGAGTCTAATATGCACTCTGAAAACCCTTGCTATTGAATCTGAGCTACATCGAAAAAACCTTAATTGCTGAATCTAATCTAGAAGATAAGGTAGAGGGTACTCTTCAGATAGCGGAGGGAACTATGGTCAGAAAGGAGTGTTAGGTGCTATAGATTGCAATATATGTAGGGGTTCAACAATAGTACTTGGCCCAATATTTTAGGGCATTAAATAAGGAGGATCAACCGTACCATTAGTCTTACTACCCAACAACCCTATTTTACATGCGAGCAATCTCCTCGAGTGTTGTTCTCAATGTAATGTAGTTGCAAGACGACTGACAAATTATCTAGGGTTAGGTTTTAGGTGATCCTAGGGGGATTCCAATATACCCAAGGGTACGTGGAAGTGTAGTCCATGCGTGGCTCTATCTAATGCGCTACTACCCAAAGGGGTTACAAGGAAGTTCAACAAGCGTGACAATATCTTGTAGTTCCTGTATGCATGCCACCCCAAATTTGTAGGTTTATGCACTCAATGAAAAATCCCGTGGTTGAAAGACGTCAGAACATGTCTCTAGCCTAAAAAAATTTACGCTAAAATTGGAGTTACAGTTGGCCCTAGAAAGTGCTCTGATACCACTTGTTATACTCTTAAACTACGAGAAATCTAGAATACCAGAAATACGAAGAAATATAGCCCAAAACACAAAATTATCACATGAAATGAAAATAACTGCAGGGTGTTTTATTATCGAGAAACAAATTTAATGTTCACTTGCTTCTTCGAGGGGGAAACTGCCAATACAACAGAGCTCAATTACAATAAGACTCAATGATATTCTCCTTACTAACTAAGACTATTTATAGCTAATTGACATCCAAAACCCTAACTACTAGTGGTCCCTTGCATAACACGGGTTAACCAATTTATTTATTAACTATGGTTCGCTTACAAGTAACTGTGTTCTTGTTTCTCTAATGTGGGTCAACCACTTACAATTATTAATGTGGGCTTTATTGACTCTCTAACTAACTATGAATCTAACTCAGCCCATTAGGCTTATACATAAATAAAGGGGTTAGGGTTGGACCCTAAGAATGTCCTTCTATATTTTGTGATCTTCATGTTATGTACTTTGGTAATTGCTTGATGAAAGAAGAAAACATGAATTTTATAATCATGCCAACAATTCACAAGTAATTATCATAACAGAGAAATCAATCCTAATTCACAAGCCTCCTGATTTCTCAACATGGTATCAAAGCTAAGGTTTGAAGAAGGAGGCATGAAGATTACAATTCTGTTGGCATTTCAATCGTCTTTAAAAATTTGAAGTGTTAAATTGTAGCAAGAAATGGTTTTATTTGACTTGTACCTTAGTCAAATGAAGAAATTCAAAACTCCACATTAACAGGATGACTTGAGTTGTAGTTAGTAGGAGTGACATGGCTAAATCACTAAGCTAAATCAACCAATTTGAGTTTGTAGTCTAGAAGTAGAGTTGTGCATGAGTTTATTGCTAAAATCTAGTAATCTAGCAGTGTTATTGTTAGTTAAATTTAGTTATCTAAGCTCTAGTAATGAATAGAGTCAGTAGGAGTTCTGTTGAGTAGTAGTAACTATTGTTAACTCATTGATCTTTTAGTTAACTGATTAATTTACTAATAATAGTCCTAGTCATGCATGGAATTCGAATTTCCTAGTTGAGGTGGAGGAAAAGACACATCGTAATTGTCAATTTTATAGTAGCTGAGTGTACATGTTTTGCATTGGAGCAGGTGATAAATTCCTCTAGGATTTGTGCAAGGAAATAGGGAATTATCATATCTTTAAGGAGCTAATTTCCTCAAGGATTGCACAAGGAAATAGGAGGGAGGTTGAGGTCTATTTTTTCTAAGTGTTTGTTAGAGAAAGTTAGAGAGTAGGAGACCAAAATTGCAGTTCAGTTTGAGCTTCAAGGATTGAATTTGTCATTGTAATAGATCCATATTCTCATATGATTTAATACAAAACAGAGGAGGGGCTTTTTCCCAGTTTGGTTCCTCTGAAAAATACTGTGTTCATTGTGATTTAATGGTTGTATTGTTGGGTGTGGAGACTTATTGTCTTCTTGATTCAAAGCTCTCAGCCGCATTGGACCCCAGTTCCTAAAGGGGGTAGTAACATCACCTGTATGATAGTTTCCAAGGGAGTTTACGGGGAGAAGGGGGGG
>APFE030416608.1:36658-54904 GCA_000404065.3 Pinus taeda
GGGGGGAAGGGGGGGGGGGGGTGATGACTAATTTTAAAGAGGCCCCCCCTGGCGAGGGTTCAGGGGAAGCAACCCCGAAGCTAAAAATAGATGAAAAATTGACTTGTAAAATATTATAATTTCGTAGTCAATCTAGGTCATTAATTAGGAAATGATATGACGGTAGAATTTATGCTAATTTATGGTTTTTCCCTAGAAGGAAATCCTCATTTTATATGATGGAATTGTATTGCGGTTGTGTATGATTAATATGAGAAAGAGAAAGGAGGTTGTGTGAGAGCGAAGAGAAGATTACAACGGATTTGTAGCAGGTTGTATCTCATCATTTTGCTAGATAATATAAAAAGAAGGACTGGTTGTTTCTCCGTGGACATAGCCCAAATTTGGTGAAACACGTATATATGTGTCTCTCTTGTTTTATGTGTTTTTGCATTTGTATTTCCACAACATTTTATGTGTTTCATTACTCTATAACATATATTTTTCTATTAACTTGTATCAAAGTTGAAGGTCTATTTGGCTAATAAACACATAGGAGAGAAGGGTTCCTTGTTCAAGTGGGAGCAATGGGCAAAGATGGTAGGTTTAGTGTCAAAAAATTTAACGACCACAACTACCAGCTATGGAAGTTGCAGATGGAAGATTATCTATATTAATAATATCTGTACCTACCATTGAGTGGAAAAACAAAGAAGTAGATGAGTATGACAGACGAAAAATGGTAGATTCTTAAAAGAAAGGCATTAGGAAAAATATGGTTGTATTTGGTAGCATTGGTGGCATTCAATTTTTCAAAGAAAATGACAACAAAAGGATTAATAACGACATTGGACAGACTATATGAAAAAAAATCATCCTAAAATAGGGTTTTTCTTGTGAAACATCTATTTAATATGAAGATGTCAGAAGGAAGATTTATTGTTGATCATTTAAATGACTTTAACACGATTACTAGTCAGTCAAGTTTTGTAGGGGTAAATTTTGATGATGATGTTAGGGCTTTGTTATTTATGTGTTCATTACCAAAAAGTTGGAATGTCTTAGTTATGGCTATTAGTAACTCTATCTCTGGATCTATTACTTTAAAGTTTGATGATGATGTTGGTGCCAATCTTAGCGAGGAAATGCGACAGAGAAGCTTCGATGAGAAATCAGGTAATGCTTTGACTGTAGAGACTAGGGGAATAAAAATGGAAAGAGGAAGGATACTAGGAAATAATAATAAGTCAAGAAAAGGCAGATCAAATCTAGATTAGGGATAATGTGTTGGAAATATGGGAAGAAAGAGCACCTGAAGAAAGACTGCAAATCTCGAAAAGGAAAAGAAGGAGAAGGACAACAAGAGAATAATAATGAAGCAAATGTGATAGGTGATGTGTTGCAAGATTCTTTGATTCTTTCATTAGAAAATATTATTGATGCGTGGGTGGTTGATTCAAGGGCTTCATTCCATGCTACTAATACGAAACATTTTCATGACTATGTTCAAGGATATTTTGGACATGTTCATTTGGGTGATGATAAACCCTATAAAATCATTAGAATGGGTAATGTTTTTATAAAGAAAAAAATGGAAATCAATTGCTATTGAAGGAGGTAAGCCATGTTCTAGATCTGAAGAAAAATCTAATTTCAACAGGGCAATTAGGTTGTGAAGGTAACGTAACTACATTCATAGACAAAACTTTGAAGGTCACTAAAGGAGCTGTGATAGTAACAAAAGGAGAAAAGGTTTGTACATTGTATTTATGCAATAGTATTTCTAATTTTGTTAATGATTTAATGTCTGTAGGAGTAGATAAGACATTATGGCATCATAGGATTAGGCACATGAGTGAGAAAGGGATGCAAATTCTTCACTCAAGAAATTGTTGCCAAGTTTAAAGAATGTTGATTTGGATTTCTTTAAGAATTGTGTTTACGGAAAACATAAGAGAGTCATATTTATTAGAGTTTGGAAGGAAAAGAAGAGAGAAAAACTATAGCTTGTGCATCTAGATGTATGGGGACCAACTTAGGTATCATATCTTGGTGGCTATTGCTGTTATGTTACTTTTATTGATGATGAAACTTGAAAAACCTCGATTTATTGTATTCAAAATAAATATTATGTCACTTGATACTTTCAAGAAATGGAAATATTTGGTTGAGAATGAGACAGGAAATAAGAAGAAGTGTCTCTAACTATATAATGGAGGTGAATATTGTAGCAAAGAGTTTGATAACTACTGTTCAAAACATGGAATTCGTAGAGAGAAGACGATTCCTTGAACACCACAGGATAATGGTGTGTAAGAAAGGATGAAGAAGAAAATCATGGAGCGCACAAGGTGCATGAGATTACATGAATATTTCCTTTACAATTTTGGGAAGATGTTGTAGATACTACTGTTTACCTAATAAATAAAGGGATTTCAAGTTCTTTGGATATTGGTGGTATTCCACAGGAGGTATGGACAGGTAAATAGGTAAACTGCTAATTTTTAAAGAATTTTAGTTGTGAAGCCTTTGACCACATTAATAAAGAAAATAGAACACAACTTGAGGAAAAATGAAAGAAATGTACCTTTATTGGATATGGTGTTAACGATTTTGGTTATCACTTATATGATTATGAAAATCAAAAAATCATTAGGAGGAGAGATGTCATATTCAATGAAAAGGTCGTGTATAAGGATCAAATGCAGGAAATGAAATTGGAAAAGGAAAACAAAGAATATGCAGTGCTTGATGAGATCACAAAAAAAGTAAAGGTTCCTGAAAATCATAATGATCAGTAGCCACAACAACAACAACAACAACCACAATAGAAACATGCACCTCAAACACCTAAAAGTGGTGTTAGAAGATCTACCAGGATAAGTAAACCCCCTAAACAATACTCTTCTTCATTATATTATGTATTGTTGACTAATTCTGGTGAACTGGAAAAATATATGAAGAAGCAATGCACATAGAAACCAAGAAGAAGCGAAGAATTTCATTAAAGAAGTGATGGACTCCTTGATGCATAACCAAACTTGCAACTTAGTCAAGTTGTATGCAGGTAAAACAACAATGTAGAATAAATTGGTTTACAGATTGAAGGAAGAAGATGGAGGAAAATAGAGGTATAAGGATAGACTTGTGGTGAAGGGGTTTGTAGAAAAGAAAGGTATAGACTTTGATGAAAATTTTTCTGCTTTTTTTTAAAATAACTTCAATCAAAACTATTTTAAGTCAAGTGGCAGCGAAAGATTTGCATCTTGAGTTGTTAGATTTAAAGACAACTTTTCTCCATGGGGATTTGGAGGAAGAAATATATATGTAGTAACCACAAGGGTATGAGGTCAAAGGGAAGGAGAAATTAGTGTGTAGGTTGAAGAAGATGTTGTATGGCCTAAAAAGGGCTCCAAGGCAATGGTATCTAAAGTTTTACAAGTTTATGTCTTAACAAGATTATGCTAGATGCCATTTTGATCATTGTGTTTATCTTAAGAAACAAAGTGATTGCAGATATATTATATTGCTATTGTATGTCTATGAAATGCTTGTTATAGGGTCTAACATGCTAAAGATAAATGTGCTCAAAGGAAAATTGGAAAATTAATTGCAATAAAGAATTTGGGTGCTCCATAACAAATCCTTGGTATGAGAATAAGTAGAGACAAAAAAAATCGCAAATTAACATTGTCTTAGGGTCAGTACATAGAAAAGGTGTTGGACAAGAAGTCATTAAGCAAGAAGATGAAGGGGAAATAGATTATGATAGATGATCAAAGAATAGGATCCCTTGAAGACTCCACTCAATAAACCCCTTAGAGGATGAAGATGAAGCACATGCAAGAACTTCCATGAAGATATGAAGGAAGCATCAAGAAGAGAAGCTTGACATTGACACATCACTAAGAAGTTCCATGTCACCAATATCAAGTCATGTCCTATCCTATTGTCGTCACAATGCCATATGTGTCAATGTGTCTTCCCACATTATTTGTATATGTAATTATGTATTTTCAAGAAGATGTAAAAATGTAAATGTGTGGAAGTCCAAGAGTCACATGTGGAATATGAAAAGTCACATGTAGACTAAAGAGTCACTAGGAGAAGTCAAAGAGTCTTGTAGAAGTTCAAGACTCACTTGGAAGTCGAATAGTCATGAGGGAAGATCAAGAGTCACAAGGATATGAAAGGTAATTCCTCTTGTTATAAATACACCCTTGAGACTCAAGCACGGGATTTTTGAGGCTTAATATCTTTGAGAGCTAGGCTTGTCTTCTCTAACTTGTAATATGAGAGAAAATCATTCTTTGGAGAAGCAAGAAGTGACTCAATGTTCCACTATCGGAGTGGCTCACCCTTGTAACTTTTTACATGGATCTTTCACCTAGTAATCAGAAGCTCATTGAACCGACACATATTTATGCATGTATCATGAATATTGTAAGACTATTCTTTCAATTTTTATTGTATATGTTATATTGATATGTACTAAAGAAATTGAAATATTTCATTGGCTTTGGTACTTATCTTGTTGAATATTTGTTGTATTTTTTTTAATGATCATTATGTCTGGGTGAACTATTTTTCTAGATAACTAACGAATATTTCCTTGCTTGTGCGTGCCTATTTTAGGATAGTACTATTAATTTCCTTCTAGAGACTCACTCTTACTTCCATCTCGTGAAGGTCTTCTTTTACACATTGCAATTGGTGTTTCAAGATGTAAACTTATTGATTTCAAAGGTTATGTGCATATTCTCTTATGGTTCATTACATCCAAGGCAAATCTTAGTGGCCAAGCCGATAGTCTGGATGGGGCTCCTACTCCAAATAGTGTGAGGTCTAGTTGGGAATTCACATCAGAAAGACCCCCTTGGTTGACGAATTTCAAGCACTATCAACAGTTGGTGCTAGGAGTAGGGTCAGATGACAGGTTGTTCTCATTGGTTCCATTTTGAATCTCTTAACTTGAATGGCTCTTTCCCAAATCATACTTTTGGGGTGTTTTTCCAATAGATCCATTTATAAAATTTTAATCCCCGATGAACCTCTTTATCACCTATCTTAGTTGAAGTTTGATGGTGAGGGTGATACATCCATATCTGAGCATATCTTTATGTTTTCCAAGTTTTATGAATCTTATAAAATTGATTGTGAAGAACTTGCTTGTGTGCTTTTCTTCCTCACTCTTGAAGGTCGAGTTAACTGATGGTGTCATACCCTACCACCTATTTGCATTAATTCATTTGATCAATTCCTCAAGGATCTTTATCAAGCATTTGATAAGTATGATTATCGAGATGTTTTTAAAATAATTAATGAACTAAGAATGAAGCCTAATGAATCAATAGAGGATTTTGATAACATATTACTTCACCTTTGATATGAGTTTCCTAACGAAGAAATGGATTGAGATTTCTTTAGAAATTTTTTGAGCATTTGGTTCATATCTCTTTTCATGGCGAATCTAAATCCCTTGATGTTTCTACTTCACCAATGTTTTTAGATCATAAGAAACTTATAATTTCAGAGGGGGAAACTACTATTCCTTTTGTTCCTTGTCCTACTCCCTTTCTAGTACCAATTTGGGTGCCTCCTAGTGATAATGTGGAAATTGGGAAATTTGAAAATCAAATGGATAATCTGCCACTTCAACCTTTATCCATTTCTCATGATCCAAATCCAATGGAGGAAATGTTGGAATGATTTATGGAGCCTAATGTTAATACTAATCATTCCATTCTGTAAGATGCTATTAAAAACCATAATTTTACTTTTGAATCTCTTTTAGATTCCTGTCATCCTCTATCACCTCTTTCTCATGATCCCTTGCCCCTTGATCTACTTGACTAGTCTCTTCCAAATCTAAGCAATGATCAAGTGCAAGACGCTCATATTTCAAAGGTAGAGGAGAAAAAATATGAAGTTTCTTTCTCTCTTTCTATTATTTTTGAAAGTCCTTTATGTGAAGATAATTTTTCTTCATTCTTAGTTGATTTAGGATCTACTAACCTTGGTAGTCAATCAAATGATGTTAATTTTCCTAATCAATCTAAAGTATTGGGCAATCATCATTCTAATGGCGATTACTCTATTGAAGTATATGATGATGAATGTGCACCAATTGATCTTTCAGTTTCCCAAGAAGATTTTAATTTTAAAGTTCTTGATCTAAAATCCAATCTAGTTAAGGAATAAGTTCCTATCAAAACTTCGTCTTCACCTCACTATTCCTTGTGCTCTACTATTTGTAATGCAACATCTTGTGAAGAAGATACTACATTCTCTTCAAGTTTGTTATATAATAATTTGGATTTTGAATTGACACAAGGAAGTTTGGTTGTCCATGGAAAAGGAGAAAACGATCAAATCCTCAAGCATCCTTCCATTCCTTGCAATCTCTTATTTTGCATGAAGATAACCCTTCAATTCAGGCTGCTCATGGGTTTTCTCTGATTTTTTCATCCCTAGATGTTCAATTAGAAGAATCGTATGACTTGAGTAATTTATTTGTTGAAGTTGAAAAGTATGATTAAACCAGTGATGTATATGGCTTCCTTCTAGATAATAGTGACCTTGTTGATTTATCTGATAGTGTCTATCCAAATGTAATTTGTGATCTGACTTAGGTCTCAAAATATTGTTATATATCCAGAACTTGTCATGGAATTGAGGCACTTCAAATTTTGTTGATGGTTATGTTAGGTTCTTGCAATGCTAATGATATCCCTAAATCATGTTAGGTATGGATTTCATCACATAACTATTTCTTCTATGTTGTTTCACTTAGATGTAGAGTCTTTCTTGAAAGATTTTTGGTATTTTGGATACAACATTTCTAACTTTCAAGATTTGACTTTTGATGCAATTAAGCATCATGATTTAATTCATTCATCCCCATGAAAATATATTGCAATGAATTAAGGTTTGGAATGTATATATTTCATGGATGTATAGAGCCATGAGGCGTATCATTCTCATTATCATAATAACGACCATCATTGGCTGAAGGATTCATATTTGTTAATTTTTTTGTAAACAATCAACTCCTAATCTTAATTGTGAACATTATTAAACTAATCAATTTTTTTGGCCCAATAAATCCTTTTGAGCAACATTCAAGTATTGAATCATTTAGTGGATAAAAACCCCCATGCTGACATGGATTCTAGATTTGATTTGACATATCTTTCTAACCTTTTGTCAGAATGTTGTTTTAATTGGTTTCCCAAATTTACAAGGCCAACAATTGTTTCTAATTTCCCAAGCTTTCATAATATTGTCTCGTTTAGAATCAGATACAAATGGAACCAATGGAGAATCAAGTATCTCATATGCTAATTTATCAATCGGTTCTTAATTGGTCCTAACAACTATTATTCAATGAATAATTTTCCCATTAATACGTCTAATGATAATTGTCCTACATCAATTGATCTTGTCGATTCTCCTTATAATTTGAGTACATTGATTGAAAGTTCATCTTTACTAAAGTTTTAGGGGTTTCAAAGGGATTTTTTAAGATGTCATGATCAAATCTATGATTGCCTGGTAGCATCTTACTTAGAAAGCGCTTTTGCTAATAACAAGCTTTCTTCTTTTCTCATGCTTGCTAAGAAAGGAAACACCGATGAAGATATATTCACAAGAAGCCTTTGAGGTTTATATGACTATTGTTCTCATCAGAAAGGTAAGGTTGCTAGTTGGTTATGGTTAGTTTTTATGGAACACCTTTCTGCTTTTAGAAAATATCTTCAATATTTTGTGCAAGCTATTCAAGCTCTTATATTTTCTTCTACACATTATTATATATTGGTTTTAATTGCTAGTATATTTGTGTTTGTAGGTCACAATAAATTATGGTGGTTACATTGGAAATATCATTACACTTAACCCTGACCTTCTAGCTAGTTAGGTTAGGAGTAGGTCTAGTTGCATCCTAGCTCCTTTTACACTCATCCTGCACTTTCTGTCCATTAGTATTTCCTTTGTTTTCTTACTTTTGTCTCATGTGTTGCTTTTAAGTTCAACCTCCATTTCCTTTGTTCTTTTAATTTCGTAACAAGGTTTTGTTATGCCTTTCATTCATGTTTTTGTTAATAATAATTCGCATGAAAGTTATTATTGATGTTTGAATGGAAAATACAATCCATTCAAATGGAAAGCCATAAGTTGAACCATGATATCTGCATCTATTTTAGCATCCTCATCCCTTTACGTGGTATTGTAATTGAATGGTATTTTTATTGATGATATAATCATGTAGAGAAGGGAAAGGGGAAAATCAAGAGCAAGGAAACCAATATCAGAGGTATATATTCCCATCTCTAAAGGAAAAACATCTGTTTCTCTTAAGAAGCTGGGATCCCTCTTTAGCCCTAGTGGAATAATAAGTGCCTAAGTACAACTCTATAAATAAAATAAATAAAGGGTGAAAGAAGAGAAATGCTTCTTGTGTAGGGAGGTGAAGCAAGTAACATTGTCAAGATACTATTTAGGCTAGCTAACAGTGAATCAATATTTGCATTCTTATAGTGATTCCACTAGGGTGCTATCCAGGCCTGTTGGCAGTGGAGCAACACCAAAGATGAAAACTCATAGTCCGATTATCTTTAACTCACATCAATATATTATTCTCTCCTAATTTCACAAGCTTTGCAAACATGTTTACTCGATAAAAAAAATATAGGAGACTATATCCATAACTAAGTCAAATGGGGAAGCCAATGTAATTGATGAATTGAATCAAATTCCTAAAGGACTAACTCTTTATCATCAAAGGTATACCTAAACAAAGAAGTTGGAGTTATACCAATGTGTCCCTAAGTGTTGTCGCTGTGACAAACACCCTTAAAAAGTTTGCCTACACTTGAATTTTAGAGCCTATTTGTGATCCTAAGATCTTTCATTCCTTGATTGTTCATATTTGATTCATGGTTAGTTTATTTTTCCTCATATTCTAAGTGTTAAAGTCATTTGCTTATACATGCTCATTCCTTGAATAGTTCACAAGTGCACTGCTTTCGATGTGAGCTTACATAGACATTGCAATGCTTCTGAAAGTAAGGCTTGTGTAATCAATATTGTTAGTGACTGTGCAATCCATCAATACATAAATTACACAACCTATGTTGACAGTTAGTGCACACTCTCCACTGAAAACTATCTCTCAGTTTAGTTTTATTTGTACTTATATTTCAGTCAGTTTTCTTAATTTTTGTTTTTGTGAGATTTGGCTTTCATTAGTGTCGCTTTCACTTTTGCGAATATCATTTTTAATTACTTTCACTTCTACAAGTGGCACTTTTATGTTCTATTCATTATTTCATGTGCCACTTTCATTCTCTTTATTTTCTGCAAGTGTTTTTTTCACTTTTTTCTTACAGTTGCAAGTGTCGCAACTAGTAAAAGGGAGTCATTTGTAAATTATTATAGGTAGATTCGATGAATTCTCTTGTACCAATGTGATCCATCTATCATAGAGACATGCATCAGTCTCATTTTCCAAGCCTTGAGCACCATTTCACTATTTTCATCACTTGTGTTGCAAAGTGTATCTTAAGTGCCGCACTTGTTGGTAAGTATTGTACTATTGTTGTTTCAATAGGAACATGTTGACTGTGGGTAGTGAATACTTCCTTGTCGAGTGGTTGATCATCTATAAGTGTGCGATCATGTTCAAGTCATGTTCTGGTTTGATCTCTCACCTCTTGGATCCCACACTTAGTCATTTTCTATAATTGATCCTGATTTGGTCAACCTCCTCCCAAATTACATCTCTGAACTATGCATTGCATAGTCTCATGCCACAAGAAGCCTGTCCTGCCCTTAGGAACTACAAACTGTGTAGTCTCTTCCTCCAAGCATTACGTATTGAACAATAACGGTGATAAAGAACTACCTCACGCTTTCAGAAACTACGTAATTTATCTCCTCGTTCAACCTCTTTCTATACATTGCATAATTGTAGTCAACATTTTGTCTCTCTACCTCCTTAAACTGCATAATTACGCAATCCAGTTTCCCAGTCTCCCTCCAAAATTGTGCATTGTGTAGTTATTGTGGGAAAGCCTACATCACCGTGACCCTCAACTACACAATATTGATTCTCAGGCCTCTATTTTTTGTGCATTTCTCAACTGGAAGAATTAATCCCTCACTCGTATCCTCTAGAACTGTGAACTATGCAATCTCCAAGCCTTCCTCCAAGTCCAATACTTAGTTCCAGGTCAATCAATGATTTTCATCAAGAAATTTATATTAGGAGATTTCCAGAATGATGTCGTCTTGTCATGAGTGCATTTCATTTGCAAGTACCATGTCTTGACGTGAGAAGATGATGTTGAAGGAGGCTTCTTACGAGATCTTATGAGAATACACTTGTGAAGCTAGAACCATGAAGAAGTCATTAAGAATGAAGATTAAGAGACACTAACTTATGATAGAATATCAAATATCAAGATCACATGAGGACTCCATATCAATAAACCCCTTGGAGTATGAAGATAAAGCACATGCAATACCTTCCATGAAGGCATGGAGAAAGAAACAAGAAGAGAAGCTTGACATTGAAAAATCACTGAGAAGTTCCATGTCACTAGTGCTAAGTCATGTCTTGTCCAATTTTCATCACAATGTCATATGTGTCAATGTGTCTTGCCACAAAATTTGTGGATGTAATTATGTATTTTCAAGAATATGTCAAAATGTAATTGTGTGGAAGTCCAAGAGTCACATGTGGAATATGAAAAGTCACATGTAGACTAATTATTTACTAGGAGAAGTTCAAGAGTCTTATAGAATTTCAAGAGTCACTTGGAAGTCCAATAGTCACGAGGAAGCTCAAGCGTCATTAGGATATGAAAGTTCAATCCTCTTGATATAAATACACCCTCATAACTCAGGAAAAGGGCTTTTGGAGGCTTAAGCTTTTGGAGAGCTAACCTTGGCTTATTTATTTTGGCATTAGAGAGAAAATCATTCTTTAGAGAAGCAAGAAGTGACTCAATGTTCCCCTATTGGAGCTAGTGGATTGCCATTGTAACTGTGTACTTGGATATTTCACCTAATAATCAAAATCTCATTGATATGACACATTTTAATGCATTTATCATGAATATTGTAATACTATTCATTAGATGTTTATGGAATATTTTATGTTCATATGCACTAAATAAATTGAACTACTTCATTGGATTTAGTAATCTTGTTGAATATGTGTTGTATTTTCTTTAATGACCATTGTGTCTGTGTGAACTATTTCACTAGACAAAAAACAAAGATTTCCTCGCTCTCATGTGCCTCTCTTAAGATAGTACTATTAATTTCCTTCTAGAGACTCACTCTTACTTCCCTCTTGTGAAGGTCTCCTTTTACACATTGCAATTGGTGTTTCATAGTGTCAACTTACTTGTTGATTTCAAAGGTTATGTGGATGTTCTCTTATGTGATCCATTGTAGCCAAGGAAAATGTTAGAGTTATGGTGGTCAGGCTGATTCTCCTGATGGGGCTCCTACTCCAAATGGTGTGAGGTCTAATTGGTACTTCACATCGGGGAGAACCCCATGGTTGACGATTTTCCAACATCGTCAACATGAGGAACTTGATACCGATAAATTTTTATTCCCTTTATGAAGCGTATCATTATCCTTTTGTGATTTCAATAGATTCTCTTCTATTTCCTTAATGATCTCGTTTAGCAGATGCTCGATATTTATTTTAGTAGTGGAAGATAAGGCCAATCTCGTTGAAGTGATCACTAGAGGATTTTTCATAGTATCCAATGCCATATGAATTAGATGGGTAATTATGGTACTTAATGTGCCACTCATACTTTATTTCAGTGGAATTTGATGTTTCCCTTAACAACGTTCCTTTTTCCATGAGTGCATTTTGAATGGCCATGAGTGAGGAGGCTATTTTCTGAAGCATGGTCATCTACTTGTACATTGACGCCATGATATCTTCTAGCACTCTATTATCTTCAAGTGCTACCACTTGGAAATCATCTTCATGGGAAGTTGAGGTTAATAAAGTTTTATTTTCTTTATGAATCCTCTCATTATCCTGTTGTGAATTGGTTAGATTATTTTCCAATTCTTGATCTTGTTTAGCAGATGCTCCATATTTATTTTAGTAGTAGTAGAGAAGGCCAATCTCATGGAATGAACTCTAGATCTGGAACCATATATCAGTTATTAGCTACTAAGATTGGATTTTTTCATTCTTGGGCTAGGCACTTGTGCCCTTCTTGAATAATTCTGCTTGATCTATGATCAAACATGAAACTTACAAGATGTAGAACTTGATTATCTTTTCTAGTTGAGATTACCATATCTTTGAGTGGTAGGTTTCTTCTAGTGAGTGACATGAAAACTAAGGTAGCAGGCTTGACATCCATGATGATTAACATAAATTGATCTTCTTTCTCGACCTGCTCCTTTTGTCTGATTTCCTCTTGTGTCTATTTGTTAGCTATGATTCTTTTGCCAATATTTCTGCTTCTTGTTTTCTTGCTTCCTCTTCTTGCTTTCTCCTTTCTTACTCTTGAATATTTCTTTCCTATTCTTTATTTATTATTTTGGCTTGCTCCTCCTTCCTTTTGTCCTCTTCTTGTTTCCTCCTTTCTTCCAATTTCTTATTTTTCTCCTCCTCCTTGGCTTCTTGTTTAGCTTTAAGTTTTTTCTATATCTCTTTCTTTGTTGCATCTTCTTTTGGGAATATTTCTTATCCTAGGAAGATTTTACTTTAGATGATTCTCCATTTGTAGGATTACCACCATTTTTTTGTTGAAAACATCCAAATTCCTTCTTCTGGGCATGCACAACCAATGCAAGATTGTAAATTTTCTTTTCTTCTTCTTCAACAATTCTAGGTGTTTGTGGCCATTTGAGCTTTAACTTCTTAAAATAAGTTGCAATGATTCTTATGGAATGATACCCGTGGAATCTAACCTTACTGAACCTGAAGCATTCTAAATCATTTTCCTCAAATTGTACTTCTAGATAACTTCTAATACAGTATGTGCCTACATAAATCTAGAAAGAGGGCAATGGTGCCTTATTTGCATGCACTAACATGCCCCAAACCCTATTGTTACATGATATGTTACTTCCTATAGGATTACTTTATACATGATGAATAGAAGAAGTTGGTGTGGAGGCTTGTAGGCTTCAAATACTATGATGTAGGTAGCATATGCCAGTGTGAACCAATCAAGAATATCATGCAATGCTTCTTTTATTGATTAAACATGTAGAGTGAGTCAATATTGAAGAGAATGTGATACAAGGGTGAGGTGAATCCTTTAGTTATTTTGTGCACATTACCCTATAACCAGCATCTCATAAGTTCTAGTAATAGATATGTATTGGCAGTGTTTTTGAATCCAAATTCCATCTCCATCCTAATAGCTCAAAATCACACCTCGAGCATATGACATCTAGTAGGCATGATGCCAATTTTAATTAAAGTTGTCTTCTTGTAGGTGAATTTTGATCTTTTTTTACCCTTGTTAGATGGAAGCTACTAGATTTTTTTTTTTCCAATTGAATATGCTCCCCTCTTGAGTATAAGTGTATGTTAATGGTACCCAGGTTTCTTTGAATGTATCCACATCTAGCTTTCCATACAATTGACAACACATAGCCATTAGCATATGGTATTCGTTTCTCAATAGCTTGGTCTTGCACAATATTTTCCAGAATTTTCTTGGGTATTTCCACTGGGTTTTCATGATACCCTTTCTAGTTAAGGATAAACCTTCAAACCACCTTGTTGTAAGTGGAACTTGATAGTGATGCAAATTGTAATATTCATAAATACAAGGATATATGTACGTTTCTCTAGATATATCATTGCTATCCTAGATGGTCATGTATTTTTTGTCAATACATTCTAATGCCCATTCAATGGTCTTTGCACATGGGAGGACAGTAGGATGTGATGCCAATTTATGTAACCAATAGCTCTTCACATTTTGATACACTTCATTATCTTTGTCATCTTCAAGAACCTCTTTGTGGGAAAGTAACTGATATATTCCATACCACACCATTGGTATGGATTTATCAATGTAACATGTTGCATCTATATAAATTGGAGTTGATATTGTAAAACTTTCTATGGTCCCTTACTCAACACCTTTATCAATCTCTTTTCTTTGTATCCTCTTAGGTGGGGCCATCTCTCCTATTGATGAAGAAATGATGAGACAATATAAATCTACAGTACGTGAAATTTCAAAGATATTGATTGTGATAAATGATGTTAGAAAATAAAAAAAGAAATTTTAGTGTGTTGCACAAAAGGAAAGCTATGTGTATAAGGGGTTAGTGCATTGTTACACTGGGAAAGCTCACAATCTATAAGGACATGATGCACTGTAGGGAAGGTACACTATGGGAAAAATATGTAGTGATATAATTGAGGGTAGTAGTATTGGGTAGGTATATAACACTGTTTCTTAGGGAAGAAGGATAGGAAACTAAATGGGAATGCACCACAACATAGGCGAAAGCTAGTTGGTAATGGTGTTATAGGTTGTAGTAGTTATGAGGGTGGGAAACACCATTTCATAGGAGGGGATGGTAATTAGTTGGTAGGTATTATGTTGTTGTACAAAAGAAAGTGGGAGATTACAAGTTAGTTCAACATTGCATCGTAGGAACTATTGGAAGGCCATGTTGTGGTACCAAGAATTGAAAGATATCACACCATTGTGTGAACGGGAAAAGAAAGGGGAAAAAAGAAAAAAATATACTAAGTGTACGGGTAATAGGGTTAGGTTGATAGGAAGAGGGATTATGAGGATGGAAGAGTGTGGGAGGAGGGTGAAATAGTTAGATTGTGAAAATATGGGACTATATAGAAATATAGAGGGATAGCAAAAGGTCATGGGTTGGGGAGATAAAGAGCTGCATGAAAAATGAAACATAAACAAGAGAATGATGACAAAGGCCAATGGAAGGACTTACATAACACCTACCGTGACCTTTATATTTGGGGTAGTCGTGCAAAGATCAAAAGTAGAAGGGCGCGCTACTAATCTTCAATGCATTGATGAGCTAAGGGCCCTTACGACAAATATACATTGTTAAAATGATTAGGAGCTCAGAGTTTTTATACTTTTCGTGCATGTGTGAGTATTTTCTGATGCATTACTTATTTTCTTGTTTTGAATCCTTGCAATGAGCTAAGGTCATGCACTAATATGCTATCTTGCACTATGTTTCTCTAGGGAGTAATTTTTTGTTGTGCTAATCAATAACATTGCGCTGCACTAGGCATATGTGATGTGCTAGTCTAGAAATGTGTGATGCACCAGGCTAGGAAGGTGTGATGCACTGAAGCTTAATCCATTTACATGGAGATTTTTATTACTCAAAATAAAGAAAAAGAGAGGAGACTTCAAATTTTAGAAGATGTTGAAAATTTGGAGTTGTTGTAACTACTACAACAATTGGCAATTCAGTGGTAGGACCTTAACATATTTGGTGTAGATCTTAATTATGGTGGAGCCTAATCATTAGGGAAGTGTTGATATGAATTTATGGTACCATTAGTTTAGTTGTTTATCATTGATTGGAATTTTAGTTTCTCTATTAACTCTTCTCAGTCTTGGTTTGTAACACCTTAATTGAAATGTGAGTCAGACACCAAAAGCTTTGATAGGGTATGGATATAATATGTATTCAAGTTTGAAATGTTTAAGGTTAAGTACAAGTCTCTAATTTTTATCCACTGCCAATGAGTGTCCATAGCCTCGATAAAGTTGCTTGCATCACCTCTCTGTGTAGGACACCTTTATCATGGCTTTACCTTTTTATTTATTTTTTATTTACATGAAATTTTGTAATATTTGGTCATTTTTTGCATCAAGGTGGACGAGGGAACCCAAATTATTTTATGGTCAAAGAGGTTGTTCCTTGTGTTTTAGAGAATTTAAGATTTCCTGAAATGGGTTTGCTTGCATTTTACAATTTTCTACTCCTCCCTTCTCTAACAAGTAGGTTGACACATTCATGCACATAATTTTATTGATTTAGGACCAATCAAGGCACAAATATTCTATTTAAGACACAAGTTTTACTATCATAGTAGAGGTATCACTTCTTTTGTTTGAACTTTTTCTCGATTTTGACAACGTATCGATACGTCGTGCCGAGTGAGGAGATGTTTAGGAACTCCGTCTCTTCTTGAATGTACCTATGTAGGTAGCCATAGTATTTGAGTACTAAATTTAGCTCAAAATCCTTGATACCTAACTGTGTGCGAAGGGTATGAAAAATGTTTGTGAACTCCGACACATCTTGGTCCCTTCCCTGCCACAGCGTGGTCCACTTTATGTATTTGTCCTCATAGCTTTTGACAGGGTAGTATTGCTCCTTGATGGCATCTCGAAATGAATTCCAAGTGGGTGCAGCTAAAAATAGTGACCTCGTACTTTCATCCTTCTACTCATAGTAGGTTTCCCACCAATCCTTGACGTGAGGGGCTACTTTGAGAAGAGCGAAAATAATCTTTTCCCGACTTGAAAAATCGTGAACAGAAAAATACCCATCTATCACATTTAACCATTTATCTATGGCATATGTGTCTATTTGACCCTCGAATATGGGGATTTTAAAATTAACTTGTACCTTAAAGGGTGTGGAATTTCCAAAGTAGCTGTTGGAAGCTGATGCATTGCCTCTGGGTAGCCGCTGAAGGATCTGGGTAAAATTGTCCATCATCACGTTCCTTTGTCGCTCGAGGGCTTCTTCGAGAAATATTTTGATAGGATCAACTACTCCCTTGTCTTTATTTTCATTCGCCATGGGAGGTCGTCAGGATTTGCGAGAATGGTCTTCAAAGGTTCGACCAGTTCAAGCCCTAACTCCTTATATCCCAACCTCGTTGGGGACATGCAAAGAAAACCAGAGAAAAAGTAGACCACTCTGATACCACTGATTTGAATTTAAACAGGAATGCAACAAATTACAGAGATAACCATAAACACAAAGATGTAGCGGAAATAATACTTCATTTCATTCATGTAAAATATTGAAATATACTTACAAACAGAAATGGAAATAAACCATTTAGGGCGATGGTAGTGTATCTCTGAGAAGAGATGTAGTGGCTACATGCCTCTGAACTCTGTTACAATGAGGCTCAAATGCCTATTTATTGTTGGGAAACAATGGAAAACCATTAACATCCAAAAACCTAACCCCAGAAGATGAAACGCCAAACTGTGGGCCCCATTTGGGTAAATTAGTACATCAACTTCCCGGGGTCATAACTTTGGCTTACAATCCCCGTTTGACGCATACAATAGCTCATTAGAAATATCTATCTGAGGAATATAACTTTGGGAAGAGAAACATAGGTCCCAAAAACGTCGTTTAGGGCCTCAAAACGACTCTGGAAGTTCAAGACCCGAAAAACTGCTAAAAATAGTAAATTGTGCTACTATTACGGAAAATGAAAATATTGAAAGAGACAGTTGTAGGGGTCCAAGTGATATAGGTGGGTGGCCACCAACATCTAGCTGGATCAACCTATCACACTGATCCCAAGAATTTTGTAGTTTTCTCTAGCCCAGCCTAAACTGTGCATTCCGCAGTCTCAAGGATCAAGGCTCCCCTTACCTACTTGAACTGCACAACTTTGCAGTCAATGAGCCCTTTTCCTAGCATTCCAATGGGTTCTAGCTCAGTCAATGGATCATTATGCACAATATTAGACTAAGGGGTTTTCAGGCTGACGTCATCTCGTTACGAGTAAATTGCAGAAATAACTACGTTATTATGCCATGGCGAGATGATGAAGAAAGAGATGAAGGTGTGAAACATGTTGAAATATGTTCTTATAGCTAAATACACAAGTTGGTCAATTAAGAGAAAACAAAGGGACATGAGTTTGCGATCACCATTCAAGACTTGATATCATTGAAGATCCCTTATCACTAAGCCATGAAGAGGTGAAAAGAAAATAATTCTAAGGAAAAATTGTTACATGCAGTAGTAGAAGTGGATTGACATTGCCACATCATTGTTGTGTGTGGAGCCTGATTATCTTCTATATTCAAAAGTACCACCACATTGGACCCCAGTTCAAAATGGGGGCGGCAACGTTGCCCGTAAAATATTCGCTGCAGGGGGGTCCAAGGGGGGCGGCTGCGACCTTTGGGAGGCCCCCCCGGCAAGGGGTTTCGGGGGCAGCGCCCCCGAAGCTAAAAACAGCTGTAAAATTGCCTTGTAAAAGTATAGTAATTTCTA
>APFE030416608.1:62735-79010 GCA_000404065.3 Pinus taeda
TGACATACATCATATTTTTAATATCCAATAATGTTAACAACAACCAATATATTAAAATATTTTTTCCATATCAAAATGTAAGTCCAACAAAGAATTTACTTGCACTCAATATTTTCCTTACACTTAGTTATTATTATATTATAATGTTTTCCATACACCCTTTTCTTACTAACATTTCATATATACAAATAATGTATCATTTATTTATTTATTTCAAGTTTCAATAATATTATCATCAATATTTAATATGTAAAATAAAAAGGGGATAAAAAACATGGAAAACACTTGAAAATCAAATTCAAGTGACATATTTGTCCACCTTTCAAATGCAAGGAAACATGTGGTTAAGAAAAAGAGAAAACCTTTCAAAGTGGTTAAAAAAATGGAACTCAAGAAACATGTGATTAAGAAAAGGAAAAAAATATTTCAAAATGGTTTAAAAAATGGAACACACTCCAAAAAAAACTCATATCATTGTTTAGATATATATATATATATAAATGAAAGGCCAATAAAAAATTTACATGCATTCATTACTTTCCTTGCATTTAGTTATTATTTACATTTCAATGTAAAGATCAAATATGATATAATTTTCATATGTAAAAATAAATTCCATAAAAATCAAATATATGATATTTTTTGTTTTCAGAAAGAATAAAAAAAAAAACCAATGTTTTGAGAAGAAAAACCAACCAATCTAATCAATATAACAATCCATTTCATGTATTCATTACTTCATTATAAAAGCGACATACAAATTTCTAACGAACAAGGCAAAAGGAGTAATAAATCCAAATATTTGCAACGTAGTCATGCCACTCTCGAATTGTTATAACCGAACATACGGACCTTCCATAGATTTCGAGGCATATTGTTTACGATTGACGAATGACCATTGTAAATTAATGAACCAAATACGATACTGAAATCTTAATTTTGATTGTTCTTTTACATGAAATTTTAATTGGATCACAATGTGAGTGCACGTTGTACCTAGTTGGCCATTCTTCTCCATCTCCAGCATCCAAGTTTGATAAATTATTCCCATTAAATATGTAAATAAAACCTAGGTGGCCATTCTTCTCCATCTCCAGCATCCAAGTTTGATAAATTATTCCCATTACATATGTAAATAAATACCCAGGTGGCCATTCTTCTCCATCTCCAGCATCCAAGTTAGATAAATTATTCCCATTATAGATTTAAATAAATAAAAAACTAAAACAAAAGAAGATGGGAAAGGTATAGTAGTAACAAAGTACTCGCTATGACCAATTGATCTAATCCAGATTACACGGTACTCACTGCTCGGCTATTTCGAAGGTTACCACCATTGTATTTTGTATTTTGAGAGAGACACATATTGCACTGCTCGGCCATTGTGAAGGTTACCACCACTGTATTTTGTATTCAGAGAGAGACACAAATATCTAAAGAGGTTCGTATTTCATCTGATCTAGATTACACAATACTCACTACTTGGCCATTTCGAAGGTTACTACCTGATGCCAGGCTCACCAAGCCTGCAATTACCAGGATTTTTTCTATCTCTGCTTATGAGAAGGCAACTCAACATAGAATTTTTTTTATCCGGCAATTTCATCTACTTTTGAGAGCTTCTTTGTTACAAACAACAATAATCATAACTTCCATTCAACTTTAGAGCTCACATTTTGTTGTATTACTGTTTACATATCCCGTACACAGCAGTTGGAACATAATAGAAACAATGTATATTTAATTGTGCGCACCGAGGGTTAAACGCACACGCTGTCCATACAATGTCCATGCGCTGTCCATACAATATCCACGCGCTGTCCACACGATATCCACACAGTTATCTTCGTAATTATACGCACAGCTATCAGGCTTTCAACAGATTTATAGTGCGCGCACAATTCAATTATACACAGGGTTTAGTTGCTGGTTCAATGCCACAGCGTTCCCAAATGTAAGTCCATACTAAAAACAGCCCAGCTTTACCGATCCACTGTTCTGTACGCCGGATTTATAACAGGTTTTAAATCCCATCCTTTGTGCGCTCAATTCATAACATGTTTTAAATCCCACTAACTTCCCAGCATTCTCAGATCATAACACAATGCTTGTGCGCCTCCTCTCACTTAAACCCCACAGCGACAGTTCCTGATGTTAATACAATAAAACCTCACAGCGTTTCTACCAATTATAGTTGAACCACGATGGTATAAGAATTACATTAATTCTCGCCATACATAGAACGCCTCCTCATAATAATTCAAAGCACTGGTTTTTAAATTGAAAAGCTGCGATTTGATTCCATTCTATCTACTGTTCACACACACAATGGATTTAATCCACAACAAAGCATTAAGCTCTGAATAGTAAAGCCATTCCAGCGTTCAATACACAGAGAAGCAATTAAACCGAGAAATAAAAAGGCCATTTCATTTATTTACCACATGCATATAGTTAACAGTTAATCGCTTCTTCATGACAGCGCTGAGAGGAAATTATAATAACATTTCTCTCGCACGCTCCTCTCTCCCTTTGAGAGCTTGCTGCCATTTTATTTATAATTAAAGGATACATACATAAGGAAAGATCTTCTCCTTATCTCGTGGAAAAAGCAGGCTTTTTCTCTTTTTACATAATGATTTAAAGGTTGAAGCTTTTCCCCATCTTTATCCTAATTTTAAGTGGAAACATAGAAATTCTTATCCCGATTCTATCTTTTTATTTAGGAAAAGAATATTTACATAATTTCTTACTTTCCTATTTTATTAAAAATCACAAAATATCACACCCCTTCTTTATTCCATATTTACACATGAGGATGGTCTTGATGCTCCTGCATCATACACCCAACGTTAAAATTAATCATGATCTCCTGATCATGTGTTCGGATCTGTGTATGCCTGGATCCCACACCTTGTGCTGCAAGTTCCCATTTGCCGCTGCTTTTGTCTGTTGTTCTTCTCCAGGTTTCCACACTTTATGCTGCATCGCTCCACTGGCTGTGCTCTCGCAATCTTTTGTTGTCTTCCTCTTGTTGCCTCTCCTTTGTTTCACTGCTGCTGGTCTCTTCTAGGACTCCTTCATCATCATCTGTCTCATCATTTCAATTTCTTTGTCTAGCAGATTTTCTCGAGCTTCTTCAGTAAGACATGTACTCACAAAACAATTGTTAGAATAAAAATCATAAAGCATCAGTGCCTCTTCTGCTGCTATCACTGTTGTCTCAACTGTCACTATGGATGTTGCTACCTCCCAAACTTCCTGTCCCTCTGCAACATGCTTTGGCTCATCACCTGCAATTTCATCTGCAACTTCATCTGCAACTTTTCCCTCTGGTTCAGATGTCTCCAGCAAATATTTCAGCACATAAGTTCGCTGGCTCTCCAACTCTCTTCTCTGGAGATCTAGTTTTCTATACAATTCAACAACTTCATTAAGAGTAGATTTTGGAAACTTCACATAACCTTTTATACCTTCAACAACTCTTGAGCAATCATCAGCTGGTCCAACATTCTGATTAGACTCTTTCGTCTTCATTTCCTCGTCACTGATCTGAATAGCCTTCAGATTTAACTCTTCTTGGACAGATTCCAAAGCTTGTTCATTTCCCTGTACTTTACCTGCAAACATGCACAATTCATTAGTCTTTAAATCACAAGACTTTTTAGTCTTGACTGCTTCCTTCAGCACTTTCCTTTTATCAAATCTGCATGTGGAATCTTCTAATTTCATCTCTGGCACAAGAACTTTAAGTCCCTTTTTCAACAAGGCAATGATAATTTTCCTCAACCTCCTCTGCAATTTTCACCAAATCACTGTCTTTCCCTTCAGTGGAAAGAGCCATTTTCCTTTCTTCTTTTTCCGCTCTTGTAGCCATTCTTCCAGTACCTGCAACTGTGCCTTTATTTCTGCAATCTCTCTTTCTCGAACTCCAACAGTCACCTCATCTCTGTGGCATTTCTCTGAACCTCTTCCTCCTCTATAAAAACTCCCTCTGCCTCTGGCAGACTGCTTCTTCATGAGTTTCTCGCTCACCATGAGTTGTACTAGCCTCTGCAACAACAATCTCTCTTGCTGCAACTTACCTCACCAATCCTTCCCTCCAGATCTGGTCTTTTGGTAAGCACTGGTTCACTGCCTCTGGAACCCCTTGAGCACTCCTCTGCGCTCTCTAGGCTATCCCTTCAACTCACTCTTCTTCTTCTGGAAACTGCACTTGTCCTGCTTATTCAGCCTTCAACTAAATGCCAGGTTCACTGCCACTATTTTCTGCAACCATAAACTTAAATCATAAGTTTCAAATCAAAAAATCATCTCAGCTCTTAAGATCTTGCATGATCTTGTCTTCGTTCCACTTCTGCAATCTTCTTCACTTGTGTATGCTTGCACATCAAATTTAAAAATCTGATCTTTATTTCAACTATTCACCACACTTCAAAAAAACACATTTTAGTTATCAACTGTACAAAAAAACAAACTTCTTCAAGAAAACAATCCCGCTCGGATACCACTTGATGCCAAGCTCACCAAGTCTGCAATTACCAAGATATTTTCTATCTCTGCTTATGAGAAGGCAACTCAACATAGAATTTTTTTTATCCGGCAATTTCATCTACTTTTGAGAGCTTCTTTGTTACAAACAACAATAATCATAACTTCCATTCAACTTTAGAGCTCACATTTTGTTGTATTACTGTTTACATATCCCGCACACAGCAGTTGGAACATAATAGAAACAATGTATATTTAATTGTGCGCACCGAGGGTTAAACGCACACGCTGTCCATACAATGTCCATGCACTGTCCATACAATATCCACGCGCTGTCCACACAATATCCACACAGTTAGCTTCGTAATTATACGCACAGCTATCAGGCTTTCAACAGATTTATAGTGCGCGCACAATTCAATTATACACAGGGTTTAGTTGTTGGTTCAATGCCACAGCGTTCCCAAATGTAAGTCCATACTAAAAACCGCCCAGCTTTACTGATCCACTGTTCTGTACACCGGATTTATAACAGGTTTTAAATCCCATCCTTTGCGCGCTCAATTCATAACATGTTTTAAATCCCACTAACTCCCCAGCATTCTCAGATCATAACACAACGCTTGTGCGCCTCCTCTCACTTAAACCCCACAGCGACAGTTCCTGATGTTAATACAATAAAACCTCACAACGTTTCTACCAATTATAGTTGAACCACGATGGTATAAGAATTACATTAATTCTCGCCATACATAGAACATCTCCTCATAATAATTCAAAGCATTGGTTTTTAAATTGAAAAGCTGCGATTCGATTCCATTCTATCTACTGTTCACACACACAATGGATTTAATCCACAACAAAGCATTAAGCTCTGAATAGTAAATCCATTCTAGCATTCAATACACAGACAAGCAATTAAACCGAGAAATAAAAAGGCCATTTCATTTATTTACCACATGCATATAGTTAACAGGAAATCGCTTCTTCATGACAGCGCTGAGAGGAAATTATAATAACACTTCTCTGGCACGCTCCTCTCTCCCTGTGAGAGCTTGCTGCCACTTTATTTATAATTAAAGGATGCATACATAAGGAAAGATCTTCTCCTTATCTCGTGGAAAAAGCAGGCTTTTTCCCTTTTTACATAATGATTTAAAGCTTGAAGCTTTTCCCCATCCTTATCCTAATTTTAACTGGAAACATATAAATTCTTATCCCGATTCTATCCTTTTATTTAGGAAAAGAATATTTACATATTTTTTACTTTCCTATTTTATTAAAAATCAAAAAATATCACACCCCTTCTTTATTCCATATTTACACACGAGGATGGTCTTGATGCTCCTGCATCACTACCATAATATTTTGCATTCCGAGAGAGAGACACATCCCACTCCTCGGCCATTCAAAAGGTTACCACCACTATATTTTACATTTTGAGAGAGAGACACATCCCACTCCTGGGACATTCCGAAGGTTATCACCACTGTATTTTTCATTTAGAGAGAGAGACAAATGTCTAGAGAGGTTCGTATTTCATAGCAAGGTGAAAGAGATGGGTAGGGTTTAGTGAGTTAGTTAGGTAGTTAGATAGCGGATCTAATGGTCTAAAACATTTTAATCATCTAACATTTGATATAATGGTGCATAAGGGTACACAGTGGCAGCTGAGAGAGTTGTTTTCAGAAGGGAATGCCTTACGGTGTAAAAATATTTTATTTTATAAGATTAGAGAGGTGGATGCTTATATTATTTAAGAGATTATCTACCTATGTGCATTAATGTTTATATAACCGAAGTTTAACATTAAATATTAGCATGTAACTATGTTGCTAGGAAACATGGGTTCAAGGATCAGAATGGGGATGGGTAAGGGGATAAGTACATCACTTTTTGAAACAAGGTGGGTGGGTTCATCAAGGTGCGGAGACATGTGTGTCACTTTTTGAAATAGGGATATGGGTTCGTCGGGTATATTATAAGTTGTATGTATTATATATTTTATAAATTATAATATGTAAGAATTTTTAAATCTATCAACTCACAACAAGAAAAGTAAATCATTTAAAGACTTAAACATGAACATTCACTTTGAAATTTCAAATTTGATATCAAGTGGAAATTGCAATTTGAATATTGATGTGAATCATGAAAATACACACACACACACACACACACACACACACACACACATATATATATAAAATAAGTATTAACGCATATGTCAATTGTCATACTATATTCAAAATTTTCCCTAAGACATTTTGAAACATGAAATAATCTATAGAAATTTTAATTTTTCAAAATTCCAAAAAAAGTGAAACTGAACAATGAACAAGAATAAGCTTCCTTGTGCCATGTCATCAATATCCATATTATCAACATCACTAAGATATTTAGCCAACAATCTCTCTAGAGAGGGATCACTCTCATCTAGAGCCTCCTGCTCATCCATAGTAACTGCATGTAGCTCAATAAGACCATATGGATGTATCTCCTCGTCCACACATGTAACATCATTTGTATATTGGTCCCATGTCTTGAAAGGACCTTCCTTATACCCTGGGTCTTTACAAGATATGAGGTGAACTATTTTAATGAATGTATACTAGGTTCTCAACCAGTTTCCCTTTAATGAATGGATGAAAGCATATGTGCTCCAATTCTTGTCACAAGTTGAGGAACTAGATACCTTCCTAAGTAATCGTATGGAAAACTGTTAATGGAAAATTATTAGGAGAAGAGTCAAGAAAATGTTAAGTATGTAAACTAAATCAATTAAATAATAAAAAACAAGATGAGAAACTAGCTACCTATCCAAACAATTATATTGCAAATAGGGAAAATTTTAACAATGAAAGTTTATTTTAAAATTTAGAAACTTTGGCAAATAATACTAGTCCCTAATATGAAAATTCTAAAATGTATGTCTGTTATTATTTCTTTTTTAATATTTAGATTTATAATTACTTTATATTACTCTATATAAAATTTTGGCAATTTTCAAGGTAAAATACTTTTATACTATAAAATTTGGGTGAATTATTTTTAGAAAAACAAAAATTAGTGAATCATTTTTTTGGAAAAAAACATGGAAAATTAAGCCACCTACAAATATTAGCCTTAAAATTTTCCTTGAATGCAAATTATTGCAAATTAGGAGCATCAACACCATGAAGCCACCACTAATCAGTTAGATCCTTCTTTTTGTGCCTATCCGTCAAAGCTTCATGTGAACCAAAGACACCTCAACCACATGAAAACTAGGCAAATTGAGTTCGTATCTCAGAGGGCATCTTCTCTAGAACCGTAGATTTTTTTAATAACATTACTAAATCCTTTCAATACCTCTCTATCTTGGGAAGGAGGTCTCCTTCCTGTTGTAGGATCATACCATTTTGGATTAATTATATAGGATGACATGTGAAGTGGGTTGTTTAGTTTATTTCACCGCCCATGTATAAATGATTTCAATTGTGGCCATAAAGTAGGATTTTCCTATCTGTGATGGATTGGATCCTTTTGCACATAGATTCCATGCTCTCATAAATCTCACATAAACATGGACCATCTGTGTCTGCATAGTGAAGCATATCACACATTGGTTCTATAAACTCCACAACAAATTGGATATCAACTCAAAATTGATCAGCCAAAATCAACTTTTTCACCTCTAGAGCTTCGTTCGAGGTAGATAGCCTCTAATGGTCACACATGTCACTAATAATTGTGGAAATTAAAGCCTTATTCATCTCCACCAGGTGTATAAGCAAAATATAGTAAGTTTCAAATCTAGTATCTACTAGTTTAAGAAGCTCCATTTTGGCATGCTTGTGGTAAATGGCTTGTGAATCATGGAGGTTTCATATAAACATCTAAATTTTGCAGCCATTATCAATTAACATCCAGATCCATTCAATTTCCTTGATGTATTTCAATGCATTATTCAAATAATGCACTGCAAAGGGCATCCAAAAAATATGCTACAGTATATCAAGAAATCATAAAATAAATAACTAAATTTGAATATTTCAATTTGACATCTACAATGATTTATGACTTAATGAATATTAAAAAATAAAAAGATTTAAAAATCAAACTTGTAATAAAAAAAATAGATTTTCCACTAAGTTACTAACCTGTACTCCTTTTGGACCATCATTCCTTCTGCTTTGCAAACTAGAGTTGCATTAATAATAACTTGAATAACATTCAATGGCCTCACCTCAACAAGGGTTCACATAATTTGTCTTTCAAGAACAAAGTGTTATTTTTTTGACCAAAAAAATCAATGGCCTTTAGAAAATATGGACTAGAAATGGAAGAGACAATGTTAATCAATGGAAGTTTTCAACAATCAGTCCAATCGTCCATAAAAATGGAGCATCCATCTACACATTAAGATACCTTCAATGTTGGCTTCATCTTCTCAAGATGTTCTTTCTCCTTGTCCACTAACACAATTGAGAGCTTCTCATAATTAGGTTCCTTATACCATGTAGGTGCCATTAATAGCAAAAACCATTTGATTAAAATAGGGTGAATGAGCTGCATTGCAATGAATTCCACATGCAAGAAAAAATATTGCTAATGCAAGATCAACACCCTCCCTACCTTTCAAATCAAACATGTCATAAATCCAACCAAGTTTAGGCTTCTTGCATGCATGAATGATAGAGCTTTTTGATTTTCTAGATGACACATACTCATCACCAATTTGAACTTCAACTTCTTCATCAGATGGTAATTCTTCCTCATTGGAGTCATCATTTTCATCAACATTATGACATGGTTTGGAAATTTCCTTGCCTGCCTTACCATCTGCCCTTTGTTTCTCTCTTTGTGCACTAGGGGTTCTAGTGGTATCATCAAGGGCTCTAGTTCAAGCATTAACACCGTTGGTATCTTCATAAAATGAGCTCTAACTCTGGTATAACTCCCTTTCCATTCAAACTGACATAAATTACATTTTATTGTTATTGTCACCTCAACACTCTTTGGATGTTTTTTCCTTTACACATATTTCTAGAGTAGATATTGTGGATTTGATGAAGACATTCCATTTTTTTGTCAATTAACCAAAAAGTCAAATATGAAAGCAAGGACATTAAAAAATAAAAAATCTGAAGACTCAAAATCAAAAGATTAAAGTTTAAAGTTCAAATTTAAAAGAAAAGCCAGAGAAGACTTAAAAGAAACTTAAAATAAATACATTTAAAGGATCTTTTTATTTAGATTCAATCCTCTTACTGGAAGTAGAATACAAACTACTATTCCCTACTACTTCCAACTAACATCACCTCAATATCTAATCTCAATTCTTGGTATAAATTTTTATAATGACAAGGACCTTTTTTTGCAGACCCTCAGAACTGGAGGCTCAAAAATAACATTAGCATTAAGCTTATAACCTTTAAGTTTTTTCTCTTCGATTACTCTTAGAAAACGAACTAACCTACTCAAAACAACAGGTCCAAAATTTAAAAATATGCAAGAATTTCATTACATGTCATATTTTAGCATTTCCTTTTTATGCATAAATTTCAGCAAAATTTTAATGCATTACTATAAGTTTACTGAGTTTTAGTAAAGGAAAGTTATAAGACATTGTTTCTTAATTGACTAAATAAAAACAGTTGCTCGACATATTTTCCAAATTTCTTTTAAAGTAGGTAACCATATACATGTTTGTAACTTCTTAAAACAAGACTCAATTCGACATAAATCATCTTTCAAAGAAAATGATTCACAACAGGCAAATGAGATCAATAATATGATATTGATTATTAAGAATAATTGCTAGTATTCTTGGATTCACAACAGGCAAATGAGATCAATAATATGATATTTATTATTAAGAATAATTGCTAGTATTCAGTTAAGTTCTTGGTCAATTTCATGAGAGGAAATAACTGAGATATTCAAGAGAAATACCTGCTGCACCCAAACACCAATGACCACAAACTCCAATAGTTCCGTTGGTCATCAACCACTACCAGTCACATCATCTCTCGTTGTGTTGACATTTGGACCTCTGGAAGATCTCAATGGCTGCCACCTGCACCTGCGTGATATTCGATTGGTAAATGCAAATAAAAATGAAAAAAATGACATATGGGTGGGGCTTTGACTTAAAAGTGGGTTTTTATTTAGGCTTTCGATGAACCCACCAAGCACTCAATATTGGAGTTCGATGCACCCTGTCCATGGACGAGCCTGTTTCGCGTTTACGAAGTATTGAGTTCTTACGAGTTGTACCGGGTTCTTTCGAGTTCATTTGAGAGATACGCATTCCAGAACCCTGTTCATGGGGACGAGAACCCGAAACAGGTTTGCGAAACCCTGCTTCATAGGTATTTAATAGTGAGGGTACATGTACTATATTGTAATCAAAATTATAGTTTTAATTTTTTATTATTTTGGATCAAATAAGTATATTGCATGTAAATAATTATGATTTTTAATTAATTAAGTTGTTATATATATATATATATAATATATATATATAATAATTCATTTTTAAGGTCACAACCAAGCCACATATCAAATTAGTGTATGAGACTCCCTTGTTTGTGGGACAAGGGACCCACTTCCATGCAGTGATTTGACTGCAAAAACTACGAAGACATACATACTATATCTCTTTAAGTTTTGACCCTATGACCTCTTAAGAGGAGATACGTGCTCTTAACTATTAGGACGACAATTGTTGACTTCTAATCCTCAGGATTGGATGAATATAATGTAAATAGATAAATAAGTAATATGAATAGTCATTGGGAGATGAAGTGAACAGTCTCTCCCTCATGTATATAATGAAGCCCTACCTGATGGAATAACACATACGAATCATTTTTTGCCACTTGAGGAGTTACTGCCTAGCCTGACATGGTATTAGAGCCAACTCCATTTTTAGCTTTTATGCCCTTTGTAACTCCTTATTCTGTTCCTCTGATCTTCATTTAAAAGCGCTGCTCCATTCAAAAGCACTGTCCATACACCGCCCATATAAACATTGGTGTCAGTTGCCTGACATTTTCTCAAGCCTACCTGCACCATTGACTGCTACTGCTACGCTGCTCGATACATGCCTTGAACGCTGATGCCATTCTCCAAAACAAACCTAAACCCTATCAGATAGTGCAGCAAAAATGTGGTGATATCCTCGGCCTTCGTGCAGTGAGCGATTCTGAAGAATGTTGGTGCAGTGAACAATTCTGAAGAACGCTGGTATACATTTCTCTTCACATATTTTTCTTTTAGACACTACATCACAGTTTCTACTGAATCGTATTTGTCACATACTGTTAAATAGTAGCACTTTCAGTGTGATTCTGAAGTATCCGCTCTCAAGTGTTTCGAATCATCCGTGGTGGACAAGCTACTTTGCCAAGGAATTTGGCATTTCTCTGCTCGATTTATCCGTTACTGCACAAAATACACCAGCCCACTTTTGTATTTTGTTTCAGTTTTGAGCAAATGCATGCATGGGATATGTGCTCGTGATGCAGGAGCATCTGGTCGACAGGGCGAAGACCGAGACAGGACGGACAAAGTTTCTGAAGAAGATTGGGAAAGATGAACAGTTCGACAAAGGACAGCAAGTCTGTCAGGTTCTTGCATTTTTTTTATTTTTATTTTCTACCAAAGTCAACTACAACATTTAGTTTTTGTTGATTAATTTTTATTTATTTTACTTTACTGTAGCAACAGGTGTTAATTGTAGTGGTTAGAATTAGATTAATACCAATAATGTAAACAACAACCCTTTGTGGGACCAGAGAGACACGATAGACAAACGAATAGACAGGTAGAGTAAGTTTTAGTAACTGCCAAGCAAAAACTGAAATAAAGTAACTATCTGACAAACTGTAAAAGATAACTATCTACAGTTATCTAACTACCTGTACCTATTGGATAAAAGACAGACAAGATAACCCAGGGGGGGTTCAGCAGCTGAGTAATTGAAAGAGAGAATTAAAGAAATATAAGTCAAATTTCCCTTCATCTAAAAATTCTGTGCACAAATAGATGTATGAATGAAATACATAAGTCCTCTGCATTAAAGATTTCTATCCATATATATTTCTGTACAAATAATTCGTGCAGGCAAACACAGTGACAGAGAGTCACAAATCAAGTTCACGCATATATATATTATCGCATAACAAATATCGTTACAGGTAAATACAGGACCGACATTCCTAATACCCCGAGTCTCAAGACAAGTCAAGACGAGAGTGAACAGCAGGCGGAAAAAGGCGAACAGAGTCGAGGAGTACAACGACCCACGGTCGAAACCGTGTAAGAAATAATATCAAAGATTAACCATAAATTTGCAAATTCCAATATATATTACATTGCAGGCCTGTCCAATTACATATTACATAAATGACTTGCGTGATGAGGGTTCGATGAACCGCATCATCTACTGACAAAATTTATAGAAAACCTATACACCATGACTGCGGGTGGGCGTAACCCAAACCCTCAAACGCTACAACAAATAAATACACATACGCCGAAACTACAATAAAGAGCAGAAAGCCACCAGGGCATTTAAGTATACAGACTATCGACACAAGTAGACACAGGCAATCCAAAGAGCCACGAAATCAACCAAGAAAGAGAACAGAACTACCCGGAAGGACATTGACCGAAACCTTCGTGAAGAGCCACGGAATCGGTCACCTGTAACAGTGGCAAAGAAGTAAGTTAGGGTTTGGTGGCATAACAAAACCCTCGAACCAGAAAGGAAATCGTAAGGTTAAAGACAAACTAGCTAGAAGTAAAGCGTGTATGGCTAAAGGAAAAGAGCCATACCTGTAGGTGAACGAGTCCACAACTCACTGAGACGAAACCCTGACCACGGAGGGGCCGAGCTTGTTAGCTACAGTTCGAAAAGCAAATAAATAAGTATAGCAGGGAACTATTTAAATTACCTGAGCACCGAGTCAAGCGCCAGAGAATACCAAGTTGCAGACCAATCAACTGCACATTGCCAACTGAGCAAACCAGAAACCCTCAACACCAAGATTTACCATAAAAATTGCCGTGCCATTGACCAAGACAAACAACAATACAGAAGGATAACCAGTTGACAGAGCATAGCCACGAAGAACCAACAGGAAGCTAAGTAAAAGAGCCACAACTTACCAGTAAATCGCTTGAACCAGATACGCAGACATGAATACAGTATCAAACCACGACATTTAGCAAGAAACCCTCAGAAACTTAGCAGAGTATCGTCATAGACGGATAGCTGTCACAGAGGCGGAGCCGAGCTTCTAAACGAGACCACAGAGCAGCGAAAACGACAGAGTGAAAATGCAAATGAGCGCGAGTTGACAAAGGGAAAAGGGTGATAGAGAGATTAGGGTTTCAGCAGATTCGAGGCGGACAGGTGTCATAGCGAGGACAGACAAGTACCGGGGGGTTGATTAACAATCACCTACCGCATTCAATTACCAAATCAAAACCAAAATATCCGAAATCAAACCAAAATATCATCGAAGGACCGTAAGGTATTGAGCTGGCGTGGGGCCACGTGGGTGGGCCACATCAATTGGTATCAGAGCAGTTTTTTTTTTATTATTAATTATTTAGAGGAAGATGGCAGAAGGACAAGCGCCAAGACGAGGGCGTGGAAGAGGTGCATGTAGGGGAGCAGATGAAGGATTAAGGGAACAGATTAGAGTTCTTACAGCTCGCTTGGAAGCAGTGGAAGCGGGTAGACGAAGAGACTCGGAATTGGGAGATGACAGTGAGGAGGAAGCAGTAGCTGCTGCAGACGCTTCTGATGAAGAAGCTCCAGAATTGAGACTGCTGCGTTCAATCTTATTGGCCAGCAGCAAACCAAAGACAGAAATTTCAAATCATGATGGTAGTCTGTCTGCTGATATCCTACTAGATTGGATAAGCGAATTGGATAAATATTTTGAGAATGAGGAAGTTAAGGAGGATAAGAGAGTCAAGTTTGCTGCTACTAAGTTGAAGGGACATGCCCTCTTGTGGTGGGATAATGTCCAGGCAGACAGAAAAAGACTGAATAAGTTACCCATACGAAAATGGTCAAGGATGATAGCGAAACTGAAGGGCAGATTTCTGCCGAAAGATTACCAGGTTGAACTGTGTCGGCGAGTACAGAATTTGAGACAGAAGGGTATGATTGTCAAAGAGTACACGGAAGAGTTCTACCGGGTAAATCTACGTGCTGGTTATACGGATGAGACTCCAGAAAAGACAGCGAGGTATGTCAACGGTTTGAGGATGGAGATCCTGGATGAAATTAGCATTCTTTCTCCCAGAAGTATTGAAGAAGCCTTGCAGAGTGCTGTGAAGGCTGAGGAGAAAATTAATAGGAAGCAGAATAACAGGAGAGGGAGAGGGAATGGTAGAGGACGAGGACAGTCCTACGGAAGAGGGAAGAGTGCTGCGAACAGTGAAGAAGGCAGCAACTCAATAAATTTAGGGACAACAGACAAAGGAGACAGCACCAGAGGAGGTCGGTCATATCAGCGAGGACGAGGGAATGGCCGCGGAAGGGGAACTGGTTTCCAGTGCTACAGGTGTCAAAAATGGGGACATCGATCCTTTGAATGCCCAGAAGTTGAGCAGACAGGTCAGAGAGGAACATTTATGATTCATCCTGAAGAAGCTGAAGTGCAACCACGGGAAGTGGAAGATGTGGCAGAAACGGGAGAAGCATTGCTTTTGAATAAAGTGTTGTTAAAGCCAACCAGGGAAGTGGCTGAACCAACACAGCGGAAGTCACTGTTTCGGATAGTTTGTAAATCGCATGGGAAATGCTGCAAGGTGATAATAGACAGCGGGAGTATGGATAACTTGGTTGCCACTGAGATGGTGGAAAAACTGGGGTTGAAGCGGCTGAAGCACCCCACACCTTACAAGGTGTCGTGGCTACAGAAAGGCCACCAGCTGTTGGTTGACGAACAATGCGAGGTGGAGTTTCGCATTGGCAAGTACCACGATACAGTGGTCGGCGATATTATGCCCATGGACGTGTGCCACATACTGCTCGGAAGACCATGGCAGTATGACAGGAAGGTGACACACGATGGGAAAATGAATTGTTACAAGTTTACAAAGGATGGGGTCAAACACACACTCATACCCATCAAAGAGGAAGATTCAGCAGAATCAAGTGGAACAAAGGCGTTATTAATGGGAGGAAAACAGTTCATTAAGCAGATTGATGAAACTGAAATTAATTTTGCAGTTGTGAGGAGAATGAAGCCAGTATTACTGAGCCTAGAGAAAACAGAATTGCCTAAGGAAGTACAGGAGCTGTTAGAAGAATTTCAAGATATTGCGGCTGATGAGTTACCTGATAAGTTGCCTCCTAAAGGGAGAATCAGCCATCACATTGATTTTATACTAGGAGCAAGCTTACCGAACAAGGCAGCGTACAGAATGAGTCCAAAGGACAATGAAGAAGTACGCAAACAAGTGCAAGAGTTGTTAGACAAGGGACTGATCAGAGAGAGTTTAAGCCCTTGTGTAGTACCTATAGTCCTTGCGCCCAAGAAGGGTGGAGAATGGCGAATGTGTACAGATTCGCGGGCTATAAACAAGATCACCATCCGATACAAGTTTCCCTTGCCTAGAATGGATGACATGATGGATTGCCTTAATGGGGCAGCGTATTTTACGAAGATCGATCTGAAAAGTGGGTATCATCAAATCAGAATTAGAGAAGGAGACGAATGGAAGACAGCCTTCAAGACCAACGAAGGACTGTACGAATGGCTGGTTATGCCA
>APFE030416612.1:28978-50556 GCA_000404065.3 Pinus taeda
AGCCAGCCACTATTCTGCAGCAGTTTCCGCAGCTTCAGCCTTGAGGACAAGGCTAGTCTTAAGGGGGTGGGCATATTAAGGTCCCACCCTAAACCCCTTATCTATGTAATGGAACCACGTCATAGTCAAGAGTCAATAAAGCCCATATTAATAATTGTAAGTGGTTAATCCGCAATTAATAACGGAACCACAGTTAGTTGCAAATGGGCCGTAGTATTAGATAGATGGTATTAGTAATACTGCGGTATTGGCCCATGGTATTGCATGTATGAATCATATATAAAGGATAGAAACTCCCTGCGAGGAGTATCGTGTCTTATTTTGTAATCGAGCTCTGCTCTATTGGAGGTTTCCCCCTCGAAGAGGCAAGTGAACATTACTCTCTGAATAATAAAATCATTGCTATTCTGTGTTCTGGGTATCTTTTTTTCGCATATTCTGTGTTCTGGGTCTCTTTTCTTCGCATATTCTGTATTTGGGTATCATTTGCAAGTTAAGAGCATAACACCGTCCATATTGCGCGGATAAGTTGCATGACCTTTACTCGTGCGATGTGAGCGGTTTTCTCTCTCATCCGCTGGACATGTGTCACCCAGTGTATGGAATCGCATGGGACTCGGTCGAACCCGCTTACCGCATGAAGTGCTCATGATATCCTGCCGGTTTTGGCGCAGGACCCGCCTTCTAACGGAATCGGCGAATCTCGTACGGTTTTATGCCTTTTCCTCATGACCGAGCACTTGGGGCTTTCCTTCACTGAGGGGGATGCCCTGTGTGTGTATCAGAAACTGCCTCTGTTTTTGGATTTGGCCTCCCGATTGCCAATTTGTGCTAGTGCGCGGTCACCATGGGCCAATGGTCTACGTGCTTTGACCGAGGGTCCTCGTTGTTCCGTGCTGACCACAAATTGCCATTGTTCAAAGGTTATTTCTAATAAACTTGATATCCACAAGACTTTGAACTTCGGCATGAGTTTCTTTACAGAGTTTGAATAACTTTACGAGAATTTAAGGATCCAATTCGAATCAGTGAAATACATTTTAAATATACTTTAAAATTTGGAAAAAGTTATCAATTTTGTGAAACCATCTATCTCTTTTGTAGTTGAATTTTGAACCAATTATCCCAATTAAAAAGGTGGGCCTTTTAAGTAGATATTATAAACTTTTCTGGATACATAAAATATTTTCTCTTCAAAAGAGAAGATATATTTTATTATGTATCATATATCAACGACTTATATAATTTATTATTTATGGAGTAGATTGTATTTATTGTGTATTATAGAATAGCTCGTCCCATAACTGGTTCCTTACTACCCACAGTTTTACGCACTGAAAATTCTCGATCCAAAACCCAGTTCAAGGGTTTGCACAAGGAATAACTAGTCGGAGAATTGAAAGATGGAAGGTTGAGCATCCTAGATGTACTTCAGCTGATTGGATGGATTTTTTCAAAGCTTCAGGTATAGCCCAAGCGGCCTAGATTTTACTGAGTATGTAAATATATTCACATCTCTGGCCTCTTTCCACAGTTTTTCTAATGTTTTTTCTCATTTCTCAATCCATATCACATCCATGCATCAAAATTACCACATAGATCTACTTAATTCATCTTATGTTACGAATTTTTATCTCAAACAAACAATATTTAGCAAATGCTGAAACGTTAAGTCAAATTCTACTTAATTCCTCTCAGATTCTAAATTTTTATCTCGAACAAACAATATGTAGTGAATGTCAGAATGTTAAATCAAATTAATGTTATTTAACAAAACCCAACGCGATTTGAAAGAAAAGAAAACCCAACGCCATTTGAAAGAAAACTCTAGATGTTTGGCAATTTTCTACCCTGCAGACCCTCACTTCATTACCTGTGTTGTCTTAAGGAAATTATGAAATTTTATAGATTGACCATCAGAGATCTCCTGATAAAATTATCCAATGATATTTGCAATCAACCCTTTTGAATTTTTGGGGATTTGCTATCCTGCTAACAGTTACTACATTAGTTTTGGTGAATTAAGTGGAAATTATCAATAAGATTTCAATTCCATTTCAGTAAATTGTGAAAATATACAGATTGACCAACAAGGTTCAGAATCACTTGGAAAGCAAGACAAGCTTCGATCCAATGAACTTGACATAGTATTTGGCTAACCAAATGGAATTCCTCCTTTGCAAGATCAATTCAATAAGAAGTCACAGGAAACCCCTGAACTTTTGAATAAATCGCACATAAAAAATATTCATGGTGTAAAGCATTCACGAACCCGAGGCAACAATCTAAGAAGCACTTGGGAGATCATTGCCTAAGGTTTCTAAGTCATTGCCTGTCCTGGGAAATGATGTCTGGACAGAACTTTTAGTTTCCCCCGAGCTTACCACTCGTGGAAGCAGTTTGAGAAACTCTGATAATGCTGAAAATGACAATGTTACAGGTAAGGATCTTGCAGGCAAAGATGCATACAAAAAAAGGATTTCAAATACCTGAATATCAACATTTGTTGCTTCTAAGAATGCTCCACCCAATTCATATAATCCAAGGCTTTCACGGAGTGATCGTCATTCAAATGGCTTGTTATCATCAGTATCTCTTGATTCAAACAAATTTTTGAGACACTATTATAACTCAGGGACTTATTCGAGATGCAAAGGGTATGGATACAAAATCCAGAATGAGAAACAAGCTACAAGAGGTGAATCCTTCAGTATAATTAAGCGTACCAATAAACTAGAAATAATCTCTAGTAGTAACTCTTCCACTCAGGGGAGTGGATCAGATCCATCTATATCAGAAGGTTTAAAAAGGGCTCAAGTTGGGGTAGAAAACACAAATATAAATGGTTGTAAAGGGGATTCACGCAAATGAAAATGTTGACCTGCATTATGACGTTGTCATTATTTCTGGCAGTTTGAACTGAATGCAGCAATGAACTATTTCCAATCCGATTCTGCACCAGGGTTCAATGGTTAACCTATTGAGTTACTGGGGGATTCTGGCTTCAGTTTTATTGCCAATATCCATAAATCTTCAAATACTGAAAAAATTTGACCACTGAGAGAGTCCTGTGTGTCACATTTCCAAAAAAAAATTATGCTGAGTGACTGTTAAATATTATGTCTCTCATTCCATATCCATGGAGTAGTTCGGTTTTCATCTAGACAGATTGATACATAAAACAAATGGAAGCCATCTGCTGGTGGCCGGTCCTAACAAGTACACATCAATGCAAACTCGTGTCTGGTCTTCAGCATGGATGATGGGTGGATTTATATTTATTCTTTATATGGGTCATTTATACATTTGGGCAATGATTCTTGTTATTCAGATTTATATGGCAAGGGAACTTTTTAATTTGCTTAGAAGAACTCATGAGGAGAAAGAATTGCCAGGTTCCGACTACTGAACTGGAATTTTTTTTCACAACAATGGTTTATGTTTACGGACGATTTATGAATAGACAACTTGTCAACACTGTATCTTCATATTAAATTCTTCACCAACTTATCAATAACCTTATCAAGTATCATATGCTTATATGGTATTGCTTGTACATAACAGGTTTTGTATGGTTTATTTTAACCCTAAAAAGAAAACTGTACAAGTATCAGTTTGGAGAGTATGCATGGACACACGATTCTTTTTGTTCTATTTTCACAATCGTCTTTTACAGTGGGGAACATCTTTGAAGGCATTTTCTGGCTTCCATTACCAGCATTGCTGATTGTCATTAATGATATTAGTGCCTACTTTTGTGGGTTTTTTTTGGGTCGAACACCATTAATCAAAGTGTCTCCAAAGAAGACTTGGGAGGGCTTCATAGGAGCATTTGTTACTACCATAATTTCAGCCTTCCTGCTGACAAATCTGCAGGGGCGTTTTTAGTGGTTAATGTCCCCATGAAAGGATTTGTCAATGGGATGGTTATCTTGTGATCCTGGCCCATGTTCAAGCCTAAGCAGTACTCTTTAGAAGGTTGGATGCCTTCATGGTTTATGTGGAAGGAATTTTACCTTTTATTTTTTTTTATTATATTTTTGTGTGTACATTTTGAAGGGGCAGTGGAATCAGAAAAAACATTTCATTTTGGAATGTGATGCATCTAAAGACATTAGAGAAATTTATGGGAGTATGTTAGCATTGATTTCTTGGCATTGTCTTTTCAGTGAGGGGATTGTTGGAAGGTTGGGCCAACTCATCATCAATTTGAAAATGAAAATGGTTGAATTGCAAAAGGTGAAAAACATGGAACTAATGGTCCCATAGACTATTTTTAGTCTTGTGGATGTTAAAATATCATTTCATTTCATTTCATAATGCAGCTGGGGATCCATAAAAAACAAGAATGTACCCTGTTTTTGCAGTTGAATTTAACCTATGAAATACATATGATAGGGGGTCAAAAACAAATTCTCATGTTTATCAAATGGGTTGAGCAAAATTACTCAGTTTCTTTGAAATTTTTTCAGTGGGGCATCTTCTGTTTGGGCCCACTAGAGACATTGGTCAAGCATGTCCACTCCCACCCTTTTTTATTAGTGGCACAAGGACTAAGCATATTAATCAATTTCTAGAATCAACAACATGTATTCAGGTGGGAAGAGATATAACAACATGCACATGTTTTGATGATGATGTGATATACCTATATATTGGATGTCTACTTTTTTGGAAAAATCGTAATCTTCCATTAATTTGAAAAATTACATGTAGTAGGTGCCATAGGCATATGCATAACTGCTGTCGAAACCAGGTTCATAGTTCAAAAAAAAAATATTATGTGCCGAAGCCATAAACATAAGAGTGTTGTACATATTCACCACGCAAGGTGATTCAAAGTTTCATGAAAAAGGATAGATTTTCAACGTAAATATATACATATATAAAAACTATGCCATTATGTCCATCAAAAGTTTTGTGCCTGATCCCTCCGAGGATAAGATATGTCAATGTAAGGCCGGTGGTAAAACTGATATTGTTTTGCTCCATGCTGTTCTGTCATCATCCACAGTCCTCTGGGCTGTATCGTGGCCTCCTCGGATAGCTTGTCAACAGCGTCGTTATATTCCCTGTAAATGTGTTGGCAGATGACAGAGCTAAATTGGGCCTTATAAAGCATAATCTCATCCAGAATGTTTCTGAGGGAATGTGCATGACATGTATTTTTGTTGTTGAACCAATTTATGATGATTTGTGAGTTCCCAAAGATTTGTATGTTATTGCATAAGTGTGCAAGTGCAAAATGCAATAAATGTCTAAGAGTAATCAATTCCACATAATTGTTTGTACCCTCCCCCAATCCCACTTTTATTTTGTAATAGTGTTGGTCAGACAAGTATAGAAGAGATCCTCCCCCACATCCATGAGATTGGGCTTCTCCATCGAAGTATGCCCATGGGGTAGTTCAATCAATAATTCCAGGGGCATGAGGGCGAGTTGTAGAGGGCTGTGTCTCTTCAGGTATTTCATGATAAGCTGCAATAGCATTTGCAGTGATGAGAGGCCATCGAGTTGGAGAACCTTGGAAAATGATTTTGTTTCTAGTCAACCAAATCTTCTAACATACTAGCAGGGGTATGCAATGGGTCTTGTTGTCTATATGTATTCTATTCGAATTTTCCCAAGCCTCAGCAATCGACAAACCATGCAAGCTGCCCTGTTTTTGGAGGAGGTGAATTATTTGTTGCCATAGCTGCATAATGAGAGCGCAGGTTAAAAAAAGGTGCTCATTTGTCTCTGCTGCCTGTGTACAGAGGACACACCTGTGTGGACCAAACTGCGATCTGCACATGAGGCTTTCTCCAGTTGGTGTCTTGTTGTGTAGCACATTCCACATGAAAAGTCTGGCTCGAGTGGGGGCTTTCAGTTTCTAGATTTTTGACCACCATTCAAGGAGAGTTGGTGGTTGACAGTCCAATATCAGGTGTTGATATCCCGTTTTTGGAGAGTATATCCCATTCTCTGTTAGGGACCAGATTAGTTCGTCAGATCCCTTTGTTATGTGAACATGTGCTTCATTGAGAGCATGTATATATACCTCCCAGAAATGATGCCAGCGTTCAAGTATGCCCAAGTGCCATGCAGAGTACCAGACTTGTTCGAATATGGAGTTGCTTCCCTTGTTTGCGATCTGTCTGATTGATTTAATCTGCCTTTGATTTAGGAATAGTATAAGTTCAGGAGGTAAGCGATGCATATTGCCCCCATCGAACCATGGATCCAGACTTATGCATGCCAAGTTGCCTTCTTTGATTTTCCAAGCAAGTCCCTCTCGGATGCTAGGCATGGTATGGAGAATGGATTTCCAGACAATTGATATCCTAGCTCGAGGCCAGGTTGGGTTTCGGATCTAGTCCATGAGGTGTTGAGGCCAGATGTATTTATGATAACTGACCTTGGTCCAGAGATTCTGTGTAGTGAGTAAGGACCATCCCATTTTAGCTGCAAGTGCATGTGCAAAGGCATGGAGGTCTTTTAATCCCCATCCACCCCATTTTTTTGGTAGGGCAGTTTGATTCCATCTAACCCATGCATAGGGCTTGCTTTGTATCCATTCCAAAGGAATCTGCAGCATATCTTTTGGATGCGAGCGAGTATCCCTCTAGGAATCCATGCCAAAGTCATCCAGTACACGGGTGTGGCTTCCAAAACAGATTTTATGAACACTAACGAGCCAACTCTTGAAAGGAAGCGATGAATCCAAATTTTTAGCCTTTTCTCAACTTTTGTAATGAGCCAGATCAAATCTGTAATATGATAGCTATGAGGTTTAAGCCTGAAGCCCAGGTATTTTAGCCCATCCTCCATAAGATGTTGCTGGAAAGGAAAATGATGGGATGCAGATCTGGTTTCCAAGGGAGAAGTGTAGGAGAGAGTGATGGTAGACTTTGAGTGGTTTGCTTCCATGCAAGTGGCTTTTGCAAAGAGTTTGAGGATGTCATGGAAGGTCGATGAGTCCCTCTAACTGCCATCAAGGAAGATGAGGACATCATTGACAAAAAGAAGGTGGGTGAGGTGGTAGAGAGCATTCAAATGTAATCCATGTAGTCGACCTTCCCTTTTGGTTGTTGAGAGGAGCCTGCTGAGGGCCTCCATAACAATGAGAAATAGTAGAGGGAAAGTGGGCATCCTGCCAAAGGCCTCTCTCGCCATGAAAGAAATGCGAAGCAAAGCCATTTATGAGGACACTGAAAGTGGTAGAGTTTATGCAACACATGATCCATTGATGAAAGGAGGGGGAAAGCCAAGGTGGGTGAGGATCATTTTGATGTATATCCAGCTAACCTTGTCGAAAGCTTTGGCTAGGTCAATTTTAAGAATGGCACCTTTGATCTTTTTATGATTGATAGAGTGAAGGGCTTCTTGTGCAGTGCCGATGGCTTCGTGAATTTGTTTGTTCTGTAGGAAGGAAAATTGTTCAGAGGATATATGTCTGGACAGGATAGGACGGAGCCAGTTTGCTATGATCTTGGCTATGATTTTATACAAGCTGTTGCAGAGAGAGATGGGTTGAAAGTCATTGAAAGAAGTTGGGGAGTCAGATTTTGGGATTAAGGCAATGAATGTAGTGTTGATGGAATCATACATATGCCCTGTTGACTTGCATTCTTCCACCACCTTAAGTAGGTCAGTGCCGATAAGTTCATAGGAAGCAAGGAAGAATTCTATGGGCCAACCATCTGGGCTAGGGCTGTTATCTTTCTTGAACCATTTCAGCGTTCCTTCCAGTTCCCTTAGAGTGATCGGGGAATTTAGTTCTTCATAAGAGTCCTCATCAACAAAGTTGGGAAAGTGTCCAACTGTTTGGACAATTTTAGCGATGGAAGCCTCACAGGGAGCCCTAAAGAGATTCTTGAAATGTGTGGACCCTAACTGAGAGAGTTCACTGAAAGTGGATGCCATGCTTCCATCTTCCCAGGGCATATGCTAGATGGTGTTAGAGATTTTCCTTCCTTTAGCATAGTTTTGGAAGAACTTTGTGTTTTCATCCTTGCTTTTAGCCAGATTGCTCGACTTCGGAGTCGCCAAGTTTCTTCTCTCTCTTTTAGGATTTTGATCTTCTGATTTTATAGAGCAATTAGCTGATCCTTCGCTTCAGCAGATGTAAACCCTCTGTTCTTCTCATCCTGAAGTGAGGCCAGAGAACGCTGCACTGTAGTGAGGGTATTCTCATCTCTCTTGGATTTTTCCTTGGCCCATTTAATAGAGAGATTTTTGAACATTTTGAGATTCCAGCAGAACCCTTCAGCCCAAGTGCTGCTTCTGGATGGGGGATGGAGTCTCCAAAAATAATTTATCATTTGAATGTAGGATGGGTCATTTAACCAGGTGGAGTTAAATTTGTAAGGTGCCCCTGGTTTTTTTTGTGGGCCCAAGATCTCCATGAAAATGGGGGAATGATCCGAGATAACACCAGATCCCATCCACTGTTTGTAGAGAGATAGATTTTGTATCAGAGAGTCCTTTATCAGGAATCTATCCAGCCTTCTAGCAAAAGCAACGTCTCCTGTACGTCGATTTCTCCACGTGGGGAAGGGCTTGTTCATGGGAATTTCCATCAGATGGTGTTGTTCCAGTAGTCTTTACATCAAATCAGTGAGCCTGTCAACTTGGGCATTGGTACCCTAGGATTCTCCATATCCAATAGAGAAATTTAGGTCACCCCCAATGATAAGGTTATCTAAGGACATAATCGGTAGGTTGAGTAGCTGGTTCCAGTAAGCCTCTCTGTGATGGCATGGTCCATAGACATTGACAATACACAGGTCCATTCCCAGATCAGAAGCGAAGATATCCATGCCCATGAAACTGTCACCACCCCAAGAGTTCCTCAAGTTTATGGTTCGCAGGTTGTATCCTAGAGCCAAACCTCCAAATCGTCTGATAACATCCAGAGATTGAAAAATCCAGCCAGGCTTTAGGGAGCCGAGAGTACGGGAGATGAGATCAGCTTCTCCCAAGGTTTCTTGAAGGAGGATGATGTCTAAAGGTTCAAAGTCGAGAAGTCTTCTTAGGGCTAGTTTTTTGGGTGAACTAGCCATTCCCTATAGTTGAAGGATAGGCACTTCATGGAGGCAGTTGTGTGGGGGTGTTCGATGCTCTAAGAACACGGTCCAGTGATGTTTGTCTGCTGGAGGCGACTTCCGCCTCTGCTATCAAGATAGCTTTGGATATATGAGATTTTTGACCCCGGATGGGTTTATGATGCAAAGAGGAGGGTATTAGGCCCAGGCCAGATCTTCCGTCCTGTGGAGTGACAAGGCGGGATCTAAGGTTGTAAGGATGGGGAGAGACTGGGGAGAGGGATGGCGAGAGTGGGGGGACAAAGGGGGGATCAGGAGGGAAGGATGGGGGGGTAGTGGAGGAAGTAAGGGGAGGAGGGGTGAGGGGACAGGGAATGTGGGTAAGAGTGTCTCCCAAAGATGCAGCATGCACATGCATTGCAGAGGTTGCAAATGAAGAAATAAAATTAGAGATAGGGAAAGAGGGAGTACCCGATGTACGAGCAGCCTTAGCAATAGCCCGTGATTTGGTCATCGATGGGAGGGTGGATGAGGTACGCTGTGAGTGTCTAGAGGAAAAGACTCTGTCAATCCGATAGTTGTCGCAACAATAAACGCAGGAGGTCCCAAGGTGGGTTCTGTGTGTGGCCCTGTGTCCTCCTCAGCTCCCACAGAGGGTTCCTTGTCCTTTCGCACTAGAGGGCATTCCTTATATATATGTACAACTTTGTGACATCTTCGACACCTGAAGGGGACTCCTTCATAATCCAAAATTTGAATTCTTGTGAAATGCCTCCATTGCAGGGTGATTTTTTCTTCCAGGCCTTCCCTAGTGTCCAGGTGCACTAGAATGTGAGCTAATGTTCTGTTCTTTGATTGAATGTAGGTTTTGTCGTAGTCTAAATAGGTACCCAAGGTATTCCTAATATGGACGAAAACATCCTTAGACCAATATTGCAATGGGAGCCCTGGTAGTCTCACCCATAGTGGTCCGGCCCCAATCTGCTCTCGTTTAGGGTCGAAAAGCGGACTCCATCGTTTCAGTAATACCGGGGCCATTTCAATGTGCCAGTAGCGAGATAATGCCAGAGAGGTGTATTCTTCCAGTGAGAAATGCAAGGCAAACCAGCCTCGGGGTAGAATTTGTACCTCAGGGAGATCTTTGAAAGTGTTTCCCCATATTTCCATTACCTAATGATTGAGTCACTCTACAAAGTAAGCTTGACCTCTGACCCTACCCACTAGGACCTTCTCGGTTGTGTTGACCACTTCACCCATCATGAGATCATCATCGAACGTGAGGGTGAAGTCCTTCCATGAAAGCCCTCACACACTTTGATTTCCTTTTGCCAGTTCTCGGGGCAGTGGGATGATCCAAAAGTGGGCCAGCAAAACCCAGAGTCACGTGCTGTGGTCCTTGAATAGATGGACAAACTTTGACAGCCGGGGTTTCAAAACACCCAAAAGGTAGGCCAGTATCTGTGACCTCTGCAGCAGTGGATGGGTTATCCGGTGGGGGGTGTTGAGCTGAATCTCCTAGGAGGGCAGGTCCAGATTTGGAGAGAATGTGGGGAGCGCGAGGTGATCGCCGGGAGGGGAGGGTTCGAAAGGCGGAGAGGAGGGTGAGCAAGTAGCCAGGAGATGGAGGGTCACCAGAGAGAGAGGCGAGCAGTCCAGATCTGGAGAGGCTATGGAAAGGTAGTTAAAATGAAGGCTAGAGGCGGATGTTCTAGGTAAGGTAACCACAGGCGAAGGGCCGTTGCGTAGAGAGGCAGAGGGGTTACGGGGGATGGTTAGGGCCGGCGGAGGGTTAGGTCGCTTGAAAATTTGCTGATTAGTGTTAGGGTCAGCTGTGTAATTGACTTCACCGAGGTCCATAGTATCCATGCTGTGGTGGGATCAGGGCTTCCGCAACAGTCGGGGGGAGAAGCAATCAAAGAGCTAGGGCAACAACTAGAAGTTGGTGGCAGCATGCCCTAGGAACGAACAATCAATGATGAAAAATTACAGGAGGTTAGAAAAACAGTTACCATAGTCGCTAATGATGATAGACCTCCGTTTCCTCATAGCAGTGAGCCTGTGACCTCACCGTCTGAGCATTGTTTAGGTGACCGCCATGGTCCGTTGCAGAGCCATCATCTCTACCCGCTGCCTGTGTCTTAGTTCCTACATCATCTCAACCCCTTTACTATTGTTCTAGTTGTCAAAAAGGAAGTAAAAATTCATACAAATTCAACCATTAGATGTCTACTATATCTATCAATGCTTCTATTATCAAAGATTAAAAATATATGCATTGCATTTATGTGCTCGAGATAGAAGGATGCAAAATGATTCTAGTAGAGAATCTTTATTAGCAAATAAAATCACCCACAAATTTCGTTGATCCTGTTCGAGTCTGAGTTTTAAAATATTGCTTAAAATTGCTAAGCTTTATCAAAATGAATTCCACATTAGGAATTAGGCTTCAATCTTCGAGAAGCACTAGAAAATGGATGGTCTAAGTATATGGCCCTCTTATGCAGTCAAGCATTATGTAGGGAAAAGATATGGATTCACTATGCTTAACAACTACCTGTTCCATAGATATTGTACAGTGTGAAGGTGTGCTATTGGTATTTTTGGCAGTCGTATTTTTACTTCACATGTAAAGGATGACAACTCAATAAGAACCCAATTAGAACCTTCTCACGAATCCACATTTGAGTCTCACGTTAAAGCTACAGATACAATATTAGTGACTTTAAAGGAAGCTAATCGCCATGGTCAAAATGGAGGACAAAATGAAGTTCAGGAACTTCAAATGATTAATGTTAACTCAAAAAAATGTGTCCATCAACAGGAAAGAGGATGAATCCTACAGTGCATCTCTTGAGAAAGCTAAGAAATAAATCGCTTACATACCAAGGGACAACGTACATGGTAAAGAAAGAAGTATATTTGATAGTGAAAGGGTGGCGTATCAGGACCTTCACCTACCCCCTTGATTTAGTGAGGGTTGTGCTTTGAGTCTCCTTTCAATCATCTTCCCTTTGGTTTAATGGAGGCCCAGCTTGAGCTTAGGTGGCACCAAGGCTAGTATGACTCATGAGTCCATGTCATACCGAGCAAGCCCTGCTTCACACAAAAATAAAAAAAATAAAAATAAAGTAAAATAAAAAATAAAAAAATAAAATAAAAAATAAAATAAAAAAATTAAAAAAAAAAAAATAATATAATATAAATAATAATAAAATAATAATAAAAATAATAATATAATAATAATATAATAATAAAATAAAAATAAAAATTAAAAATAAAAAAATAAAAAATAAATAAAAATAAATAATAAATAAATAAAAAAAATAAAAAAAAATCGAATATTGTATCTAGTTAAAAGTTCAAAATAGTCCACAATTTCTTGAAACCAAAAAATATTTGTTAAACTGGTCAAGTCAGAAAAATCTGGTGGTATTTCCTCGATCAACAATAATAAGTGTTGTCTAAATATATAAATTTGATCTTCCCTGCAGGATGCTGCTTGTGGAGCTTTAGAAGATTCCCTCAGTGGAAAGAAAGATGCATTTGATAGATGGGATGGAGTGATTAAAAAGAGGGAAGTAGCTGGAGGTGGGGTGGAAATGGAGGTAGAAGATGATTTGGTGGTTTTCGAAATGATGATTCCTAGGAGGAAATCCAGCAAGCAAGCCTGGCAATGGTTGGTCTATTTCTTCTGGTGAGTGCTTTTTTATTTTGGAACTTTCAATTGGTCAATACTTGTGAAACTGAATTCCCTTTAATGATTCTTATAGTATTGGAGTCATATATTTGTTCAGTGTGATAACATGTTTCCCTTTTGTAGTCATAATATTAGCACTGTTAGAGTGACTACCCAGTGACATGCTACTTATGTTTTTTTCATTCATTTTTTGATGACCTATGACCTGTTCTTTGGACAATGCGTTCTACTTTCCCAGGGAAATCCAATGATGTTAGTTGCATCGAAATTCCATATTGTTTTTCTTGCAAGGATTTAGAAATGGTTTGAATTTAATTTCTTCTGCTCGATCTAGAATAGGAACTGAATTAGTTTTCAGCTTTAAAGATAACTCAAAAGCTCAAGATGACACACTTATTTCTACAAAAGTTAATGTTATTAGGAAATGGGGGCTGCAATGATTTCATATTTTCTGTGTTCTCTGGTATTAATCTAGGGAAATCAATTTTGCAGATATCTTCCAACAAGTCATACTGGCCAGCGAGTGAGTCCTGTAGGTTCTTGCTAGTACAAACCCTGACCACTCAATAAATTCTAGGAAATTTACTTACCTAACAGTCCAACTCACAGGTAGATGGAGAAACTCTTAGGTGTCAAATATAAATTCCAAATGGGAAAAAAAATAATCATTTTGGATGATATTTGTTGCGAATTTATTGTCAATAATGTGTGGAACACTTACACTTTGGCTTTGCAAAGTTTTTTGTTGATTGATTTTTTTAATGCTGGTAAAAGCACCACTACAGAAGGGAAATCTACAATGCAATTTTTGCAAAAAATCTATTAGTGGGGGCATAAACTATCCAAAATACCATTTGGCTCAAATATAAGAACAATGTAAGAGGATGCCTAAGTGTGCCTATATATGCCTATAGTTTATATACTCTTGAAGCTGCAAAAGAAAAAAAGGAAGAAAATCAAAACTTGCAAAAGAAGGGAAAAGAAAAAAGTAAAGGGATGAAATTGGTGGTGCTTGTGTTTTCCTTTTTTGCATCTGGCTCTTAAACTAGAAAATGAAAATGACATTTCCAATTCTCCCGAGTTCCTTTATGTTCCCTACCAAAAGACACTCCTAGTCCTTCTCCTAATGATGGTGGTTATTCTTATTTTAGATGTTTATTTGCTAACTCACAGGTTTTGTACAAAACGTGCAAGAGATGGATCGTTTGAATCTCATTAGGAAGAACATATTTCACTCGTGAAACTTATGAAATGGCACGCTGAGGGCCTACACCCATTGTATGCTCAGGCAGTTCAGGTAAAACAACGAGACCCTATAACAGGTAAAATGAAAATTTCAAATCCTCAAAGCAATAGGCTTGTGTGGGAGACATGATTGAGCGAGTTTAAAACCCTTGGGAAAGTCATTGTTCATTTGATATTTATTCATGCAACTTCATGTGGTCTAAAGTGTAATTGGTCATTCATGAGGTGGGTATATACTCACGGGCATTCACAGACAATGATGGATAAAGCTCAGAAGATTATTTTTATCACCTCACATGTGAGGCTTGAGCTCATAGTCTTTGTTAATGAATAAGAGAAGGATGCATAGCTTTTTTCCAATGGTGAGGACGATCTCCTTGACGACGTTTTCTTAGATCTGGAAATGTAACATTTTAAATGTAGGAGTTTAGGGTTGGATTCTTTGTGTTGTTCTCTTTTCATTTGTTACCCTTTCTAGAGTTTTGGTTTTGGGGGGAGGAAGAAAAGAGCAAGGAGGAGAAACCCTATGTCTATTAGTTTCTCAAGCTCTACCATTGATCTTGTACATGATTTTTGTTGTTAATACTCGCACATCATTTTCATAACTGATTTTGTTCATTGAGGCAGTGCAACTACAGATTCTGGTCTTATAGATTTAGGGTTCATATATAACTTCTACCTTTTCTATTAGATCAATGCACTCATTACTTTCTCTCTTGTAAGGGAATTTATGAATAGAAGTAGAGCTATTCTTGTGATATGAAAATTTTTGTGTACAACTGCAATTTTCCAATGCATGGGATTGTCTAAGCAACCATAAAATTCTCTTCATAAATAGAATAAATTGAAGCACCAAAGAATTTATGGTTGGTTAGGATCCCTTTGACACTAGACATGAGATAAGGCTTTCTTTTCCCATGCAAAGGAATGAAATAATATAAAGAGTTCTTCATGGTTTGAATTCTAGGAACATTCAAGTTGTTGATTTTGAGTTCAAGTTTTGCAATTATTTTTTTTGCAAATTTGTGATATGCCAGATCATTTTATATGCATTTAGACATTTGTATGTTTTTTTTATATCCAACCACAATTGCACTGATTTGGAAATCTGCGCGTCCAATCCTTGAGTATGAAGAAACTTGTAATGTTTCTTATTTGCTTTAATTGTCTACTCTATATTTCCCATTGATATGAAAGACATTTTGATGAATTTTTCTTGGACTGAGATATACAATCTTCTTCTGTGTTCTATTTAGTCATTATATAATGCATGTTTCTCTAAAATTCAAATTTCAAACAAATCCACTCCAAACCAGGGAGGCTTCACTTTGTTCTTTTAGTGGTTATGTTTTGTCATTGTTTGAGCTTAATTACTGTGCAATGTTTGTACAAATATTCATAACTGAACTCTTGGAAGTAGCAATTTTTGCAGGTTTTTTGCTTCCAATAATAGCTGAAAATATGTTGCACTAAGATATGAATACCATCTCACGTAAGAATTCTACCTAGTCATCATGAATACCAGTGACATGGTAACTCTTTCTCAACGTAACTAAATTTCTTATACATAATGGTCCAATCATGGTATTTGTAGAGTACTTGTATAATTATCATGCAACTTTGTTGTTTTGTAATGTACATGTCTTACATTACCTGTTACATAGTTTTATTTGTCTTTTTGACAACCCAGGGTTATAATCTATAACTCATGTGGTGAAATGATTTGAGAGAATACAAACATATACCTTTCGCATATTATTTGTGGTTTATAAAAAAGGGATAAGTCTTCAATATACCAATTAAGAATGCATTTTATTTTAGCCAATAAAGGAGAAAGCTTCCATTAATAATACAAAATTAACAATATTACACTCTGATATTGCTTCCTAACAAAGAGAGTCCAGGTATGATATCCAAAGCTGACCCTTGACTGACAAATGAACTTGACTTTCCTATCCAATACTGTTGGTCTATTATTGATATTTTCACAGCTTTCAAAATCTCTAACCATACTCCCAATAACCTGACATTTCAAAATTGCATGGATCAAACATTTTGGCCTTGGATTATACAACAAAGCAAGTTTTAGAGATCTTCCATTTACAACTTTATTGTACCTTAGCATATCAATCAAAGAAATATTTTTCTAGCCAAATAGAAATCATTAAGACAAAGAACAACTTGAGAGCAAGGCATATGGCCAGTAGAATGCCCCAAAATCATATCTCTAGAGTTTGGATTCATTTGATCACTTAAATAAGGGCCACTGGTCCACTAGATTCTATACACGATCTCGTCACTCCATCCCTTCAAATTTCAAACGCTTTATCCCAACCTTCTGCAACAAATATGCTAGTATCAATTTTTGTTTAACAACATGCTCCTCCACTAAGGTCTACCTCTGTTTTAGGAATTCCCTACCAGCAACAGAAATATTGTGGACTAAAATTCCATGCTCAGATTATATGTTCTCATTTAGGATGCCAACATATGTTAGATCTTTGACTATCCACTGTGAATCTATAGATGTCTTAAAGACATTTATGCATCCTCTAGTATCCCAAGGATCCTCCGTAGAGAAAAAAGAGGGCACTACTCTATCCTATGGAATCCTTCTCTCTTAAAGATCTATGTTTCATCTGGAAGTAATTGATCCTTTAGGGGGGCGGAGTATCTTGAAATCTTGCTCATGGCTTCTTTTCAACTCCCAAGTCCTCATATTTGTTTCCCTCTAAGCCTTCCTTTCTACCCCTGAATGCACTTTGGATACTTTGTCTTTCTTTCTCCCAGTCCTTGTGGGATTCTTAGTTGCTTGATAGTGGGCTCCATATAAGCTTCCTAGTCATGTAGTCCTTCCCACACTCTCTCTCAAAGGTGAGCTGTTATTTATGGAATAACATTCCTGCTCTCACAGTGCAAATAAAAACCTACACTATTATTATAGTAACTAAAATCTTGTTAAGATCTATGATCAATTGAGGGAAATAAAATCCAATGCACAAATTAAAATTCTAAGGTCATTGAATGTCCATATTTCCATTGAGTATCAACTGAAGCTTCAATACAAATAGTCAAAGATCCTAAAAGTGAAAGGTACTAGGAAATTCACCTCTAAGTGCATTTTCCGTTAAATCCAATAGCATGATATGGTTAGCCCAAGATTCTGGTATGGTGGCCAAAAAGTGATTACAATGATGGATGAAGACCACTATAGAAGCTGGAAAGGTTGTGTCTAGATTTCCATGGAGCACAAGTTGGATATATTTGGCCGAGGAACAAGGAGTAGAGAAAACTACCATAGATCCTAAAGAAGTCTATGTCCATATTGCCATTGAGTATCAACTAAAGCTTTGACACAAATAGTCAAAGATCCTAAAATATTAGCAAAGATGTGATTAAAAAGAGCTTAGAGAACTGCCATAAAATTTTACGCTGAGATCAAGGACACCTTAACTCTTTCTAGGTGCATTTATTTAAAGTTTAGCCTGGTAGCCATTGAATGAATCCACAAACATTATATGAAATTACATATTTTGGGTTAAAAATGTGTTTGATCTAACTAGATCCAACACAAAAAAATTGATAGAGAATATAGATGGATTCAACAACTCAAACAAGTTGGAGTACTTCCATTAAGACCGTTAGAAGTACAAACCTTCTCAAACTTTAGTATATGAGAGTTTCATCCATTGAAGGTGAGAAATATTAGATAGTGTTTTTGAAATAAAACCTCATAACGAGCTAAAACTAAGGTCATGCATTCCTAAGAGCGCTTTAAGCTACATAAACTCTGATGGAATTATTTCATTGTCAAATAATTTTTATAAGAAAAAATTAGAGTGCACAATACCTTGAGGTTATCAAAAAATCGTGATGGTCATTATCCATCATTATCATCATTATTAATGACGAAACTTGAATGTCACCACATCACTTGTACTCTTAGCAACGCCACCTTTGGTGACGTTAAGTTTTTTGGTGATGAAGGCCAAGGTCCATCACCATTCCTCATATGAAAACGTTATGGAGGCTAAGGTCCATCACCATTTCTCATATGAAATGGTGGCGGTCGATGTCCCTCATTAAAAATCATTATTGGTGACGCACCTCGAATGTCACCACAACACCTATACTTTTGGTGATTGCACCTTTGGTGACGTTCAATTTTTGGTGACAGACACTCTTTTGATCGTCACCAGTGCGCTTATGGTGACATTTTTCGACTCGCATCGATGTTCTTTTTTTTTGTAGTGTATTGTATGTGACTTATTTTTCATTAAAAACAATTTACTTTTTCATGTGACATGCTTTTTTGTTAAAATTTCTTCTATTTCTAATCCGAATTACAATTGTAATTTGAACTAAATCTTCCAGTAACTCTTAATTTACAAATCGTGCATGGACATCATAGGAAACATTCACAATAGAATACGAAGAACAATTGGGTACCTACTTCATATGCATTAAAAAATGCTTCTACTACTTAACGTGAATTACAAGTGTAATCTTAGTTAGATATCCAATATATCTTAAACCATATTTCCATTTTATTTTTTAGTACTATTAAATGTTATTATGTCCTACCTCATTTTATGGTTAGCGTTGTAACAAAAATATGCATTGTGTTATGGAATCAGTACTAACATGTAATATTGATGTTTTTTCTAGGATGCTACAAGTAATGACCTTGCAGATGATGATACAAACTATGTTGAGCTTACATCAGATATTAGAGATGATGATGTTGAGGATGGCGACGACGTTGGTGATGATGATGTGGATGAGATTATCAAGATGGTCAAGATGATGATCATGGAAATGATCATGAGGATGATCTTGACTATGATTTTTGTGGTGCTAGCTAGCCATGCATCATTTTTTATATTTAGTTGGAATGTCTTAATATGTTAATCATACATTTGAATTTTAGTTGATTAAAATAATGATGATGATACTAGCATTACTAACTTGTTACCTTATGAATATGTTGAAAATTGTTTACATTTTTTTTATGAAGAATTATTGTGTATGATGAGATTCCTATTTTTTTATGGATGTTGTGAATTTACTTTAGAATAATGATATCTATGAAACATTTTGATTTGGTAATCATACATTGACTTTTAGTTGATTTTATTAAATATGATGATGATATTATCATTATTATCTTGTTATTTTATGTATATATTAAAAATTATCAACATTATTTGGATGGAAAATTATTATGTATGATGATATTACTATCTTTGGATGGATGTTGTGAATTTACCTTAGAATAATGATATTCACGAAAGATTTTGATATGATAATCACACATTTGAATCTTAGTTGATTTGATTAAAGATGATGATGATATTATTAGTATTATCTTGTTACTTTATATATGTGTTGAAATTTTTCGATGATTTTTTATGGAGAATCATTATGCATGATGATATTATTATTTTTGGATGTAATGTTGTGAATTTACCTTGGAATATTGAAAATTGTCAATGATTTTTTGATGGAGAATTATTATATAAGATGATACTGCTATTTTTTTGATGAATGTTGTCAAATACCCTTAAATTTATTTACAAACATTAAGTTATCAAGAATTGTGATATTTTCTTAAATGCTATTTAGAAACTGTAATGTATTTCACTATGTAATTGACATTAGTAAAATGAACCCATAAAGGGGGCCATAAATGAAAATAAAAGTACACTCTAAACAAGAAGCCAAAAGTGGATGTAACCATGGATGAAAAATTGGGAGTAGAATTGGATATTAAACTAGCCATCAAAACAAGATGTAAGCAATGACACAAAAATGATTTTAAAGTAGAATTAAAATTGGGTGCAATACTAGACACAACGAAGGGAACAAAATAGGGCATACAAAGGGATACCAAATTAGGCGCAAACAAGGATGCAAAAATGGACACCAAAATGAGGATGCAAAGAATGATGTAAAATTAGGATGCAAAATTGGGCACAAAAATTGATGTAAGAAAAGACACAAAAAAGATGCAAAATGGTACTAAAAAAGGGTGAAACCAACTGTCAGGCCAGGGTAACTCCAGAATGACTGAGCGAGAGAAAACTAATTGATTTATTCATTAGGTAACATACATTTATATACATAAATAAAACGGATCAGTTCATCTTCTGGATGACTGTCCAGTTCACCCATCCGTTTCGGATTAGGTGTCAACATTCCCCCCCTTAATCTGAAGGGATGTTGGTGAGTTCAAGCATCGTTCTGAATCTTTCAAGCTTTTCTCTTCCAAGCGCTTTGGTGAAGATGTCTGCAATTTGCTCATTTGTGGAACAATGGCGGAGATGGATTGTTTTGGCCTCAACATGATGTTGGATCAAATGATATTTAGTATTGATGTGCTTTGTACGATCATGGAACTTTGGGTTCTTGGCAACTTTATTGCAGAGGTGTTGTCAATCATGAGTGGAGTTGATTGTACTTGTTTTACCTGCAATCTTCAAGAATTTTCCTGAGCCACAGAATTTCTTTCGTTGCTTCAGCTGCTGCCACGTATTCTGCTTCTGTTGTGGAATCTGCTGGAACTGATTGTTTGCGTGATCTCCAGGAGACAGCTCCTGATCCAAGACTCATAGCATATCCTGAAGTAGATACTCCAGTTTCCTTGTCTCCATCGAAGTCTGAATCAGAGTATTCGATCAAACTGAAGTCATCCACCTGTGTGTACTTGATTCCATAGTCTTGAGTTCCCTTCAAGTACCTTAGAACTCTTTTGCCGCAGACCAATGTCCCTCACAAGGCTTTTGCATAAACCTGGAGAGGATTCCAACAGCAAATGAAATGTCTGGTCTGGGTAGTAGTGAGGTAGATGAGACTTCCTACAAGCTGTTTATACTTTGTTGCATCCTCAAATTCCTTTCCTTCAATAGATGTGAGCTTTAAGTTTTGTTCCATTGGAGTAGAAAGAGGATTTCATTCTGTCATGCCAAATCTGTTTAACAGATCTCCAATGTATTTCTTTTGAGAAATAAATATGGATTTTGGATGTTGGGTTACTTCAATGCCAAGATAGTAATGAACATAGCCCAAGTCAGTCATTTCAAAACTTTTTCCTAATTCTTTCTTTATGGATGCAATGTAGCTTTCATTGTTCCCTGTCATTAAAATATCATCTACATATACCACAAGATATACAACTGTTTTTCCAACTTTCTTGACAAATAAAGTTGCATCATCAAGATCAAAATGTTTGAAGTTGAGTTTCAGAAGATGCTTAGTTAGTTTTTCATACCAGGCTCGTGGTGCTTGTTTGAGGCCATACAAGGACTTCACAAGTTTGCATACTTTATGTTCATGTCCTTTCACAGCAAATCCTTCAGGCTGGGACATAAAAACATTTTCTTTTAGATCTCCATTCAAGAAGGCAGTTTTTACATCCATTTGATGGAATTTCCAACCGTTCTGAGCTACCAGTGCAAAGAGTGTCCAGATGGTGGCCCATTTTGCTGTGGAGCAAAAGTTTCCTCATAATCGACCCCTTCCTTCTGTGTGAAACCTTTTGCCACAAGCCTAGCTTTTTGCTTGTCAAGTGAGCCATCAGCTTTGTACTTGTTTTTGTAGACCCACTTGCA
>APFE030416612.1:77606-93797 GCA_000404065.3 Pinus taeda
GAGAAATGAACCAAGTTGGATAGTAAATCTGAAAAGTGCATCTTTATTGGGTATAAGGATGGTTTAAAGGGTTATAAGCTTTGGAACCCAGCAACAAGGAAGGTTGTGTACAGTCGAGATGTGGTGTTCAGATAGGTGAAATATGTTATTAAACATGAAGTCCAACCAAAGGAACCTGAGAAGATAGAGTTTGAGCTAAATGAGGAAGAATAAGACTCTACAACAGAGGAGGAATTAGAAGATGAAGAGCCACAAACTTTGGGTGTAAGAAGATCAGTTCGAGAAAGAAGGCATCCAAAAAGGTATAGTCCATCTACTTTTTGTTCAAATTTTGCTTTATCTATTACTGATGATGATCCCAAAATTTTGAAGGAAGCAGTAGATTCAGAGGATGGAAAACTCTGGAAAGAGGCCATGGTTGATGAAATGGCATCTTTGCACAAAAATGAGGCTTGGGATCTAATCGAGTTGCCGACTGGAAGGAAACCCATTAGCATCAAATGGGTGTTCAAGAAGAAGACAAATGTGGAAGGAAAGGTGGAGAAATACAAAGCTCGGTTGGTAGCAAAAGGTTATTCCCAGGTGTCGGGAATTGATTTTGGTTATATTTTTTTCTCCTATTGCCAAGGTAACTTCTATTAAATTACTTTTATCTGTTGCTGTTTCTTTTGATTTTGAGGTATAACAGATGGATGTGAAGACAACATTTCTTCACGAGGATCTGGAAGAGGAGATCTACATGAAGAAACCTGAAGCCTTTGCGGTGAAGGGTAAGAAAGAACTATTATGCAAGTTAAAGAAGTCTCTATATGGGTTAAAACAGTCACCAAGGATGTGGTATCAGAAATTTGATACATTTATATGGGGACTTGGCTTCACCAAAAGCAAAGCAGATCACTGTGTGTATTTTAAATTAATTGGTGAATGTGTTATTTATCTAGTCTTGTATGTGGATGATATGTTGCTGGTTGGAAATGACAAAGAAAATATCCAGGATTTGAAGACCCAATTGTCATCCAAATTAGAAATGAAAGATCTTGGTGCTGCAAACTATATTTTGGGCATGGAAATTAAAAGAGATAGGGCAAAGAGGAAGCTCTAGTTAAACTAGAGGAAGTATGTCAAAACAATATTGCAGAGATTTACTATGCAGGATAGTAAACCGGTGAAGGTTCCTATTCCTATAGTTGTAAAGCTATCTGTTGAACAGTGTCCCAAGACACAAGAAGAGGAAGAGGATATGTCCCGTGTTCTGTATGCAAGTGCAGTCGGTAGTGTGATGTATGCAATGGTATGTACTATACCAGACATTGCATATGCAGTGGGAGTATTGAGCAGGTTTATGTCAAAACCAGGGAAGGAGCATTGGACAACAGTGAAGCGGGTTTTCAGGTATTTGCGTGGCACTAGTGATTATGGTTTGTGTTACCAAGGAAGACGAGGATTGGACAGAGTTTTGGATATCCATGGCTTTGTTGATGCATACTAGGCTGGAGATTTGGATTAGAGAAGATCTACAAGTGGGTATGTGTTTAACCTATTTGGAGGAGCAGTCAGTTGGATGAGTAAGAAGCAATCTGTAGTGGCACTATCAGCTATCGAGGCAGAATACATGGCAACCACTCATGCAAGCAAGGAAGAATTTTGGTTGCAGATATTGTGTTCAAGTATTGGGTTAGTACAGGGAGCTATAAGGATAGAATGTGACAACCAAAGTGTAATTTTCTTGGCAAAGAACCCTGCTTATCATTCAAAGACAAAGAACATTGATGTTTAGTATCACTTTGTGAAGGATATGATAGAAGACAAAAAGGTGTTACTGGTAAAGGTGGACACTTTGAAGAATATTGCAGATGCATTGAAAAAATATGTGAACTCTGAGAAGTTCTCCTGGTGTAGAGAAACAATTGGCGTTTCAGGGCTGGAAAAATGACTAAGCTCTCTTGTGACCCCTTGTGGAAGGAAAACAACAAGTGGGAGAATGTTGGGTTGTGTTATATTCTTTCCACGACTAACCTATGTAGTGAACTGAGGGGTTAGAGGAGGGGCGGAGCCCCCCCTTCGTTGCGCCGATTGCGTAGCAGGGGGTTCACAAGGGGGGTTTGAGGGGCGCAGGTAGCCCCCCTCTACGGGGTCTGAGGCAACACAATGGGAAACTTTTTTTTTAGACCCTATATTAGGTTGGGTGAACCTACCTATGATTTTTGGTCCATGGTTTTAGATGTGATGGTTTTCAGTCCATGGTATTGGATGCTTCGGCATGTATAAATATTTATTGTAACATTGAAAGGAACATAATGAAAAGTCAAGCTGGTAGTCTCGGTTTTGGTATCCAGTGGAAAAATCTCTGTGTATATGTGTTTTATGTGTTATGCTCTCACATTGTTTATTTTCTATGTTTTATAATTCGTATGCAGGTAACTTTTTTATGGGTTTAAAACCTACACTCAGCTTTTTAACGGCTGGATTCCGAATGACTCATTTCTTTTTGGGTTTCAGGACTATTGGCCGGGATGGGGTGCGAGCGCCACTAGAGGGGATTTGAATAGCCAACAGAGTTGTAATAATTGGTGAGAACATAATGGAACCTTGAAATTGCAAGGGTTGGTTAGCCTCACCTGAGTGCTCATCGAAACTTGTGATCATCTACCTTTTCACAAACATTTTCTCTTCCATTTGCAACACCATCGCGTGAAGGTCATCTTCAACTGGCCTATTTCTGCTACTTTCCCCTACTTTTCCCACTTGTATCTATGGATTCAATCCCTGAAATAGATATCGATACTTCCCCTCAGTAATTTTGCAGGTGACCCCCGACCATGATCTAATCTCACTATGGAGTTCCTCTTCAGTTAAAACATTTTTTTGTGGCCTCATCTTGAAAGTGTCAGGATGGACACACCATGGTCGAAGGTAAGTATGCCCATGTGAGGCTCCTGTTGCACTAAAAATTGTCACCTTGACATTCTACAATCTGTGTGAGTCCATTACCACTCATACTTTCCTCCTTTGCATGTCTTAAGCCTCAGTTCCTCATATCAAGCCTTGAAAATAAGAGAAAGCCCTCAAAAGTCTCTAAAACTTTGGTTCAACACTTTCTCTTTGCATTACCTGCGGTCCCGCACCTAATGGTCATGTCTCCTGTGCACCTGACCGCTCTATCTTTGTGTTATGGGTGTGGACCCCTATAAAAGTTAAAAAGGTGCGAGTACATTGTAAAAACTCACTTTTATTCATTTCTAGAAGCTTCTGGACAGAATCTTGAAGTGGCAAGTTCGCTCTCTTAAGGTTCATGCATCCCATACCTTAACGAGCTAACCCCTTGATGTGAGGAGCTTATCCCTTTGAAGGAGGATTCTATCCCTTCATAGGTGGACCTGTAACCTCCTCCTCTGCACTATAAAAAGAAGCATTGGCCTGGTTACTGGAGAGGCTAGAAGCTGAATATTTTTGAGGTGAAATGCTATTAGAACTTAGCCTTCTTAGTTGAGTTTTTATGAGGAGAGATTACATACCTCTATGATATCATTTGGAAGAGTGCAAGGCTTGTCAAAGTAAAGGAAATTCCTGTTTCGGACCCCAAGAAGAGCTTGTTCAACATCAAGGTTGAAAAGGTTGTAAGATTCTTCTACTTCAAAGTTAATACAAATAGGTTTGTTTTTCTCAATAAGCTATTGATTCATGGTTTATTTTATGGATTCCTTGATCACCATAATAAACATGATTTATGATCTTTTCTATGCAGGTGCTATTTACTGTTTCCTTGTTTGTGATTGCAGGTTCTCAAAGGTAACTCTTTCGAACGATTGAAGGATGACTACTACAAACAAGCATTGGATCTAAGGTAGGGTCTTAACACCTTTATAGTATTTATTTATAAATCGCATATGTCTAGAGAAAGATATATTTTTTTGTCTGTTTGTTGCTAGACTATCTTCTGATACTAGGGAGATCGGTCTTGTCCACAAGATCGATTTATCCAGCCAACAAATTGGTGACTCCGCTGGGGATCGAACCCAAAATCTCTGGTCTACCTGATTCCCCGACAGGAGATTCTTCCGTTGAAATTTCTGCCAACATTCATGTCGTAGACTCATCTATGACCAAATCAAAATCCAGTAGTAAAAAGAAGGGGAAGAAGAAAAACAAACAAAATTCAAAAGATAAAACGGATAAAAATGAATCTACTCACAAAAAACATAAACCTCGCTATCCTTGTTTCATTTGTAACGAGGATCATTTTACCAAAGACTGCCCACATCAAGCAGAGGTTTCGAAAATCGTTAAAGGTTCTCAAAAGCCTGTTGTCTTGAAGGATCCTTTTCCTACTCAAGATAGTAAGATGATTGGTTCTTCCTTGAATGCCTCAGAAGAACCCATTATGATGATGTCTCATGCCAGGATTGCAACGCGATCACAAGATTATGGTATTAAAAATCCTGTTGGTGGTAAAGAAGCAAAATCTTCTAATTCAAACACATGAACTACAACTCCTCTTGGTTCTGATCTGCTACAGATCGAGAAACCCAACCCTGACTTAGTAATCAAACCACCTGCTAAAGGTATACTTCGTAAATCAGCTTTCAATCCACATACAAGAGCTGCTCAGAATTATAACATTGTTGAAGACTTAGCTATTTCCCCTTCAGCAATGTCGGCTTTGGAAGTGTTGCAATCGTGCCCAGCACAACGTAAATTACTATTGTCTGCTATAGGAGCTGTCGATATACAGGATTCGAACATAATAATCTTCAATTTAGAGAATAGTACACCCCACCTACCTCATCAAATGGCTTTCCATATTCCAGTGTTAGTCAAAAATAGGCCTTGCTTTTAGACTGTGATTGATGAAGGGGCCCTACGTGTATTATGTCGATCCAGTGTTGGAGATCACTTGGTTCTCCCACACTCAATCAGTCTCTGACAATTCTAGGGGATTTTAATGGCCGAGGGTCCATCCTTTTGGTATTTTGCAGGATTTACCTATAGGAGTTGAAGGTAAAACCATAAATCTAGATGCGGAAGTGGTTGATGCCCCTCTAGATTACAACCTTCTCTTGGGTCGCAGTTGGTCTTATGCTATGACTGCTATTGTTTCATCAGTCTTTCGGCTTATCAAGTTTCCTCATAACGGAAAGATCGTTACGATAAACCAACTGACTTATTTCTCATCTGACCCAGCCTCTATAGATATTATTCAGCACGTCGATAAAACAATTATCCCTTACAAGAATGTTGGAATAGGTTTGATTAAAGATTCTGGTTTACTAGGAACTTTTTCCTTCCATCCTCCTAACGTATCGCCTTCTATTGCAACTATTCATGTGATTTCATCAAACACTATTGCTTTTGATGATCCTTGGATCATACCTTCCAATTCTGAGGTGGATTCATTTGATGGCACGATGCCTTTGAGTCTCTTTGAAATTGCATATCTGGCTGTACAGTCGTTTTCTGATTCTTGTTCAACCGAAACTGATCCAATGAATGTGGTCCATGGGGAATCACTTTTGATATCAACCTTAGCTACAACAACACTTTCTGATCCTGTTCATACTGATGAGAAGATTTGTGAACTTTTGTCTGTTTATGATTTACCATGGGAAGATCTTCATCACCGATCTTTGTTTCTACCTGAGCTTGATCATTTTGAAAATGATTTTTCTTCTATTTTTACTACTGACTATGTCAAAGAAGCACAGAGTCCATTACAACATTCTAATTCTGAGTTAAATTTGGGAAATATCTCTCGATTGGTTCCTATTGACATTTCAGTTAAGCCCGGAATTATTGAAAACATTCATATAGGTGCTTCATGTACGGACGATGAAATCCAAACTTATAAAGCTCTATTTCAAGAATTCCGCGACGTGTTTGCCTGGTCATATGAAGAAATTCCAGGAACCGATACATCAATTGTTGTTCATGAAATTAAAACATACGCGGATGCTAAACTTGTCTGACAACGTTTACATCAGATACATCCAAGAAAAGTCGTTGCTATCAAGGCTGAAGTTGAGAAATTACTTCGCGCAGGTTTCATTTATCCAATTCCTTTAACTGATTGGGTATCAAATATTGTTCCTATTAACAAAAAACAAGGAACGATAAGAATATGTATCGACTATAGGGATATTAATGGAGCTTGTCCTAAAGACAATTATCCAACCCCCTATATCGATCAAATTATTGATGATTGTGCCGGTAGTGAAATGTTCTCCTTTATGGATGGGTTTTCCGGTTACAATCAAATCAACATACTCCCTGCTGATCAACCTAAAACAACTTTCATTTGTCCATGGGGGACATTTGCTTTTTGCAAATTACCCTTTGGATTGAAGAACGATGGAGCAAATTTTCAAAGGGCTATGTCTTACGCATTTCATGACATCAAGCATATTGTGCAGCTTTATCTTGATGATTTACCTGCCCATTCATTATGTAGAGCTGATCATCTCACTCATTTACGAGCTATCTTTATGAGATGTAGGCATTATCGAATTAGGCTGAATCCACACAAATGTGTATTCTGTGTAGAAACGAGTTGCTTACTGGGATTTGTTGTTTCAAAAGCTGGCATTTGTGTCGATCCCTTGAAGGTTGAAGCTATCGTCAATCTACCTCCTCCTTCGACTCTTCGCCAACTCCAAAATTTGCAAGGGAAAGCAAACTTTTTATGTCGTTTCATTCCTAACTACGTCGAGATAACGAAAGGTTTTACCAGGTTGTTGAAACAGAATACTCCATTCTTTTGGGATGAGATTGCTGATAAATCTTTTGTTGCACTTAAACACGCATTAACCCATGCACCATTACTGCATCCTCCCAATTACAACCAGGATTACTTTTTGTACCTCGTCGCTTCTCATTCCACCATTGTGATAGTTTTAGTTTAGGAAAATGAATTCAACAATGAACATGTGATTTACTATCTTAGTCACACTCTACATCCGACTAAGCTTAAATATTTGCATGTGGAGAAATTGGACTTGGCAGCTGTTCAAGTTGTCCAAATATTTCGTCACTACATCTTATTACGCAAAACCATGGTAATTTCTGACTGTAACCCTATGATGTATATATTGACCAAACAATTGCTAGGGGGCAAGTTTTCCAAATGGATAGTTATCCTGCAGGAATTTGACTTGGAATTTGAAAAATCCAAGGCAAAGAAATCTTTGGTTTTTGCTGAATTGATGCGTGACTTCCCGCATACTGATAGTGAAAATGTGGCGGAGCAGCCCATTGCAGATGAATCCTTGTTTCTTATCAATACTCTTGATCCTTGGTATGGAGATATTATTGTTTATCTTTAAACTCAATCTTTTCGGCCTGAAATCTCATGATCTCAACGACGGAAAATATGTTTCCAATCCCAACAATACAATATTATTAGTGATACACTTTATCGTCGTGGGGTAGATTCTGTTTTTCGACATTGTATAACTCATGAAGAAGCTAAAAAGGTTCTGAATGAATGTCACTCTGGAGCATGTGGCGATCATATGTTTGGGTATGCCACAACCCAAAAGATATTACGCGTTGGGTATTTCTGGCCATACTTATTCAAAGATTGTATTTATGCAATCTGGAAATGCCACAATTGTCAAATCTTTGATCGTAAAATGTGTGCTCCAACTGCTCCTCTCCACCCTATAATTGTTGTCGGTCCTTTCGCAAAGTGGGGTATTGACTTTATGACATGTAACCCTCACTTGGCTAGGGGGCATGCATATATTATCCTAATGGTAGATTATTGTACTAAGTGGGCCAAGGCGATGCCTACATTTTCGGCAGACAGCAAAACTGCTGCAACTTTCGTATCCAATCATATAATTGCTAGATTCGGTGTTCCGTCCAAGAGTGAGAGAGAGTGAGAGAGATAATAATGAGAGAGCTCCAAAATTGAATTGACAAAGGTTACAAACTGATCCTCGGAAGCCTTTTTACCAATTAGGCCTTTATTTTCTTCATTTTCCTCCTCACATGCAAGCTGTGACCTTTCACCTTCCTTTTCTCCTATTTTCCATTATTTTCGTAAATAAATGTGTCAAAAATGTCATTTTTCCTTTCCAAAGCCTTAGCCATTTCCTTTTCCAATTTCCTTATCCATAATAAACCAAATGAATGCCTGCACTACGATGTATTGTCCAACATTCAGCTTGGAATAAGTGTTCCATTAACAGTGGTTATTATTTTTCCTTTATTAACTTTTATTACATGGAATTTTCACCAGGGTTGTTACATATTTATAGTGTTAAGGAAAATATTTTACCATGGGCATTTATTGTGGATAGTTTGATGATATTTTAATGATCAAATAAAACCATACCTATGACCATTAATTATATTCTCATCGTGGAGGAATGAATCGGGCGTTCTAGACATTACCATGAGAAATTACAATGGTTAAAGCCCGAGATGATTCACATTTTCACCTACAAGCATCATCATGGAGATGAAACTATATCCTAGAGAAGATCATCGCATGGACAAAGTGGAACACCTAATGAATATTTGAATCATCGCACTGTTCTAATTATCTTCCCAGCAAAGATAGTTTAACTTGGGGAAAATCTTGGTTACTCAGCCATCCTACCACGACACCTTACCAGGAACCTTCAAAGCTTTTCCAATGTTTGCATCACCTCTGCATTTCTGCGGCAACAAATCAGAGCATAATGAACTTGTTCAAGAAAACCTCTTCATACTCCTACAATTATGCTACCAATCACCAATAGTGTGATAAGGCCACGATCTAGGTTGACATTAATCCAACAAACGAGTCATAATGCAAACAATCCCCCCCATGCTGTGTAGAGCGCCTCTCAGTGCAATAAATGGAACTATATGTTAACATAATGTCATAATGTAACATCACAACAAAATAACATAAACAATGAATACCAACTGTTACATTTAATACAATAAAATCATTAAACACCCATCTAGGATATGGGTTAAATCATCAATACTATGAGTGTCACATTCTCATCAAGGTACCAATTGCTTTATAATAGTCATTTGGTAATTTACATGATATGTATATTCATCTTATCAATATGCTCAGTTTTCATGTATTTTTCTTACTTAAGAACATCTTTAAACTTTCAAATAAGCCTAATCATCTAGAGCCTTAATATTTAGTCATTTTTTCTTTTCTGCCTAAGAAAATTTGGTAAAATATACCATTAATCTATTATTGGCCCTACAAGCATGCCTTAAATCATCAAATAAAAATTTAAATTCTTGGCGTGGTATATATTTTGATCATTACCCATGGTTCTTACATCACTTTACATATTTTTCTTATCCATTCTAGTATTACTATACCATGTAAACATTACATTGTCATTGTTTAAACTATGAGTATTCTGTCTATCAGAAACATTGGCTCATATAATCCAAATACATAACTCACCATGAACATACAAACTTCTTACTTTTCATGCTAGATCTTTCATCTTTCCCCTTTTCACAATTTATGTTTTGTCTTCTTTGTTCTCATCCTTCGAGAACTAATTTTTTATTATTATCTTTAATGTCATCATACTTTCTACCTTTGTCATTATCATGATTATGTAACTTCATTAGTTGATTGACAATATTTTCTTCCTAATGGGCATCATTCTTATTTAGACGTTATAGTGATCTTATATGGAAATTCTTTTGTTCTTCAACAACCATTTGCCACAATGTTATTCCTTCATGAGATACTTTAAGAGTGCTAAATTATTTCATCGTGATTATTATCTTAATCCAAAATGTTCCATCATATTCGAGGATAGGCTATTGCTTCTCGTTGATTACTTACGCATGTTTATGAAACTTCTACTCACTCAATTTAAGTGTGTTTATATTATTATTTCAGGTTCATATCCTCCTTCCAAGTCAATTATAGTTACAAGGATTGCAATAAGTTATCATCATTAGAAAATTGACAAGTTTGTCCTTTTCCCTTTAACTTGTCAAATATATGTTGCTAACATTGGGGGTTCAATCTTAGAAACTTTTCCTTCATTTCATGAAATCCTTATCTCTCTATACCCATTTCTCCATCTTCTCATTCTAATAATATGCTTACTATCATTCTAGGGTAGTTGCATACATCTTAAGATATATACACATTGCTTGTAGTTTTGACTATTCTCTTATTTTGATAAATTAGATATTGTTAAAATTGGCAACCATGGAAAAACTTCATATGGGTGATCTTATTCATGGTTGATAATATTTTTATTAGATTCCTCTCGTCGAGAGGGTGTAGTATTGATTAAATATCATCCGATTCCGATAAGTATTCATGGAGATATGAATTTATTTTGATTATGGAATTATTATCAAGCCGACCTACAACTCATGTAAGCTCAGAAGCCCAACAATCGCATCTATTCAAACACCAACATTGTGTATAAATATAAGAGGACTTTTCCTCATTTTCACTCACTCTTCTCATCACATCTCTCTCTCTACTGCACAAAAATGAGTCTCTTCTCTACTGCGCAGAAATGGGTCTCTCTCTCACACATGTAAAGCCGGAAGCTGTTGAACTTGGAGCTGCAAATGTAGATCCAAAAATTGACCTGCGTGGCCTAGAAGATCTCCTCTTTGGAACTATGTTGTAGGTTCATCTGAACCTCCTCTAAAAGCCGCAACTTTTGGTGGTGGAATGAAGTCAATCCGATGAACGGTTTGCAAGATATCGACTGCCCTAGTTTGAAGCTGAAAACTGCTGAAACAGAAGCTGCAACTGCAGAAGTAAAGATTGACCTGCATGGCCTGGAAGATCTCCTCATATAAACTGCACTTTAGGTTCATCTAAACCTCCTTTTAAAGCTACAACTTTTTGTGGTGGAATGAAGTCAATCCGATGAACGGTTTGCAAGATATCGACTGCCCTAGTTTGAAGCCGGAAACTGCTGAAACTGAAGCTGCAACTGTAGAAGTAAAGATTGACCTGCGTGGCCTAGAAGATCTCCTCATCTGAATTATGCTTTAGGTTCATCTGAACCTCCTTTTAAAGCTGCAACTTTTGGTGGTGGAATGAAGTCAATCCGATGAATGGTTTGCAAGATATCGACTGCCCTAGTTTGAAGCCGGAAACTGTTGAAACTGAAGTTGCACCTGCAGAAGTAAAGACTGACCTGCGTGGACTAGAAGATCTCCTCATTTGAACTGCGCTGTAGGTTCATCTGAACCTCTTTTGGAAGTTGCAACTTTTGGTGGTGGAATGAAGTCAATCCGATGGTCAGTTTGTGAGATATCGTCCGCCTTAGTTTGATAATGAAGCTGCTAATGCTGATGCTGTTGATCTAGGGTTTGCTACTGTTGATATGAATCAGATTTATTGTACTATTTCTCTCTGCTTAATTATTGAAGATAAAAGAAGATTTGATCAAAGGGTTTCCCCACACATTGTAGGGTTTTCCCCTGGCTAGCCGCCATATCTTGTGTCTCTTGTCTTGGCTTGTTTTCTGTCAATCGTTTAATGTCTATCTGCACTTTAATTTATGTACATGTGATTGCTAATCTGTGGAATATAATAAGAAAAAGAAGTAAACTGTTATAAGCATAGAACATACCATAACTTAACATGGTATCAGATCTGAGGTGAAGACAAAGCCCGAGCAAGAGCAAGAGCAATAATTGAAGAGAAGATTGGCAAGGCTATCCTAAAAGAACTATGGGGTCCTCAACACTCTTTCCTGCCGAAGACAAGCTCCGTGAGAAAGCTAACTATCATGGATGGAAGATTTCTATTGATATAACCCCTGAGAATCAAGGAATGTTGGATCATGTGAGAGGCAATATTGTTGAGCCTCCATCAAATGCATCCGCTGTTGCCTGGAACAAATGGAAAACCGAAAAAGTCAAAATAGAAGATCATCTAGGACTCTATCGACAAGCGCTTGGTGGCCTACATCTCTGATCTAGACACCTCCAAGGAAATCTACGATAGACTAGTGAGTTTATTTAAAGTTATTGATGCAAATCAAGTTTTGTTTCTTAGAAATAAACTGAGGGAAATCAAGAAGGGTAAAGATGAGGGTATGCTAGCATACTTCTTAAGAATAACCGAGATCAAGAATGATCTCCTATCTATTGGGAAGGCTATTACTGAGAGGGAAATGGCACTCACGACTCTTGGAGGATTACCATTTGAATGGTACATGTTCAAGACTACTCTTTTGAACTATAATGTAATTCCTGGTTTCAAGGAATTAATGGCTAGATGCATTCAAGAAGAAACAAGGGAAGAAGAGCAAGAAATGCCCATACCTAAAGGTCCTCCTGCTACCTTTTCTTCTCATGCTAAGAAAAGAAATAATTCCGGGACTAAATCAAAAGGAAAGGTTGGACCTAAGGCTGATGACGATGTTACATCTGCGATAAAACAGGTCACTATGCAAGGGAGTGCCCTAATAGAAAGGACTCACACCGGGACGATGATCAAAATCCCTCTGATGGCAATCAAAGGAATGACAAATTCAATAGCAAAGGTAAGAGGAGAGTTGGGAATCAAGGAAGAGGACAACCATTCAAGAAGGCTAGAAATTCCATGATGTATTAAATGCACCCGACCTCAAAAAGAACCTAGTGTCCATCTCGACAATGGAAGACAAAGGCTACAAGGTAACCTTCAGCGATGGCAAGGTATGTATATGAAAAAATAATGTTAAAGATGCCTTTACTCTTGGGTTTAGTGTTGATTCATTATATCGGGTCAATGGAAGTCCACTAGGTGTCATATCTTATGACACATCTCTTCAGTCCAAACTTTGGCATCCGAGGTTTTCCCCCCTTCCTTATAAAGCTATACCCAGTGTAAGACAAATGGTGACAAGGATGCTCGAATTCTGAGTAGAGAAAGAAGGTGTATGTCCAGGATGTGCCGAAGGAAAGCTCAAAAGGGGACCGTTCCCCTCAAGCCAAAGCAAGACCTCCGATATATTACAGTTGGTTCACTCAGGCATATCTGAGGCTGACATTAAGAGGGAGACTACTACACCACGTACTCCTGAGCAGAATGGTGTGGCGAGAAGGAAGAACCGTATGATTGTGGAAGTTGTCTGGTCCATGCTACATGATCAAAGACTTTCAAAGTTTCTATGGGCTGAAATTACAAACATTGTCGTATATGCCCTCATCAAGAATTAGGTTACAAGACTCCAGAAGAAAAGTTCACCGCAAGGTGAACAATCTTCCAACTTTGAGGAGCTCTCAAGAATCCGACACCAGGGAACTAAAAGAAAAGGATGATGAATCAATGCCTGATGTAGAAGAACCCATGGATCTGATTGACCCTCCTCCACATGAGCCTTCCTCTTCTAGGAAGAGGCCTTCATGGCTTAGGGGGATACCTGATGATGTTGAAGGACATGCTGCACCCCGAGGAACCTTCCATGAAAGTAAGAAACCTAATAGGTATTAGGGATACCTGACCATCATGAGCACGATCATACAAAATGAGCTTCCATCATTCTCAAATGTCATCAAGCATCAAGTATGGAAGGATGCTATGACCAAAGAATATGAGTCTATCATGAAGAATGATGTCTAGGAAGTAGTTCCCAGACCCCAGGACAAGACAGTTGTTATTTCCAAATGGCTTTACAAGATAAAGCATGCAACAGATGGAAGTACGGAAAATAGTTTTGTTGCTCGTGGTTTCTCTCAGAAGGAAGGTATAGACTATGATGTGATATTTGCACCTTTTGCCAGGTATACGACCATCTGCTCGATCATAGCCTTTGCTGCTTCACAAGGATGGAACCTACATCTGATGGATGTCAAGATTGCATTCTTACATGGCTTGATCAAAGAAAAGGTCTACGTGGAGCAACCCGAAGGATTTGAGATTTATGATCGAAAATCTCATGTATGTAGGTTGAAAAAGGTTCTCTATGAGTTGAAGCAAGCACCCCGAGCATGGTATGAGAGGAGTGATAGCTACTTGATGAAGTTGGGATTCACTAGGAGTGAAGCCGATCCTAACCTTTACTTTAAGGTTGAAGATGATAAACCTCTCATACTAGTGTTGTATGTGGATGACCTCTTTCTAACAGGTGCACACCCTCTCATTCAAAAATGTAAGAGGGAGTTGGCTTCTGAATTTGAAATGAAGGACCAAGGACTTGAAGTGTGGCAGAAGCCAAGGGAAATTTTCCTATCTCAAGGAAAATATGTGGTAAATATATTGAAAAGATTCGGTATGATGGAATGCAAGCCTGTGACTACCTTGAGGATCTTAACTTTTAGAAGTTATATGGTAGTGATGTCGAACCAGATTTGGGAAATTCCTTTGAGTTTCATAAACTCATTCGCATTGATGTTCTTGGTGAACCTCCATCCGAACATATGTTTTGTAGTTAGCATTGTGAGCTCATATTTGGTTGAGCCACACTGGATTGATGCCAAGAATCTTCTGATATGTCTTCGTGGTACAATGGGCTAAGATACACTGCCGGAGATGTAAGACTACTTGGATATACTGATGCTGATTGGGCACGCAGTGTGGTGGACCGTAAGAGCACTTCCAGGTGTCGTTTCACCTTGGGATCTGCTTCGATATCCTGGATGAGCAGGAAGCAGAAGTCAGTGGCTTTGAGCACCACCAAAGCATAATATATTGTTGCTAGCATGACCTCGTGTGAGGCAGTCTAGTTGTGAAAGCTCTTCAGTGAGCTGCTTGGATTTACATTGGATACCACTGTGATTCTCTGTAACAACCAGAGGTGGGATTCAATAATTGAGGAATCCCATATTCGTCGATTGCTCTAGCAGATAGACATCATCTGGGATATGATAAGTCGATGATCAAGGAGGCTCCATCGCATTAAGATGATGTACAGGTCGATACACCTTGTTAAAGCCCCGAGGAAAGATCTAATCTGTGATTTTCCCAAACGACTTGGAGTCGTCAAGAAACTCTTGTACAAGGGTCCTACATGTTGCATACATTGATCTCTAGGAGCTCTGAGGGCTTGTGGTTCTTACTAGAGCAACATATGACCACAGGGTGACTCACCCTCCCCTGGTAGTGCACACTGGAACAAGATGATTCACTCTCTTGTGGGACAAGATGATTTGCTCTCTTGTGGAACAGGATGATTCGCTCTCCTGTGTAGTAGGATGATTAGTTCTCCTGTGAGGCCTGGATTGATGTGTTCTCCATGGCAATTGTAGCAGGATTGATGTGTTCTCCCTGTGAGGCCTGGATTGATGTGTTCTCCATGGCGGCTTGGATTGATGTGTTCTCCATGGCGATTGTAGCAGGATTGATGTGTTCTCCATGGCAGCCTGGATTGATGTGTTCTCCATGGCGATTGTAGCGGGATTGATGTGTTCTCCTATGAGGACAGGATTGATTAGTTCTCCTATAGAGGCATCCTACCCATGCAGTCTGGGACTCATGGAAAGTACCTCTAATCTAATCAATGAGAAGGGAAATGAAGTTAGGGACCATAGTAGTACCGATGGACGCATCGTTGTATCTATCGTACTCCCTACGCTAGGATGACCTCCATTGATATGGGATCGATGACACTGGTCTGGGACCAGTGGCAGGAGTTGTACCATACTATGACGCTGACTTCGGGTCGGTTGAGACTGGTCTGGGACCAGTGGTACATACTCCGAGACTGACTTCGTGTCAGTGCATGACTGGTCTGGGACCAGTGAGAGTTGTACATACTATGGCGCTGACTTCGGGTCGGCTGAGACTGGTCTGGGACCAGTGGTACATACTTCGAGACTGACTTCATGTCAGTGCAGTACTGGTCTGGGACCAGTGAGAGTGGTACATACTATGACACTGACTTCGGGTCGGTTGAAACTGGTCTGGGACCAGTGGTACACTCTCTGAGACTGCGATATTGGTCTGGGACCAGTGAGAGTCGTACATACCATGATGCTAACTTCGGGTTGGTTGAGACTAGTCTGGGACTAGTGGTACGCACTCTGAGACTGACTTCGGGTCAGTGGAGAATGGTATAAGACATTCTTGATCAAATCTTCCTTCTTCTTCATAGTTCAGCAGAGCAGAGTTGAGCAGAGCAGAGCTGAGCAGTGCAGAGCTAGCAGAGCCGAGCAGAGCAGAGCAAAGCTAAGCAGAGTTGGGCAGAGCAGTGCAGGGCACTGATGGCCGAGATAGTACAGTCGGACTTATGGATCACCGGATGGAGTTCTCCC
>APFE030416612.1:93807-127165 GCA_000404065.3 Pinus taeda
AGTGCAGTACTGGTCTGGGACTAGTGAGAGTGGTACATACTATGATGCTGACTTCGGGTCGATTGAGACTGGTCTGGGACTAGTTGTACACTCTCTGAGACTGCAATACTGGTCTGGGACCAGTGGTAGGAGTTCTACTATACTATGACACTCACTTCGGGTTGGTTGAGACTGGTCTGGGACCAGTGGCACATACTCCGAGACTGACTACGTGTAAGTGTAGTACTGGTCTGGGACCAGTGAGAGTGGTACATACTATGACGCTGACTTTGGGTCGGTTGAGACTGGTCTGGGACTAGTGGTACACTCTCTGAGACTGCAATACTGGTCTAGGACCAGTGGTAGGAGTGGTACTTACTATGAAGCTGACTTCGGGTCGGCTAAGACTGGTCTGGGACCAGTGGTATGCACTCTGAGACTGACTTTGAGTCAGCGGAGGATGATACTGGTCTAGGACTAGTGGAGTTGTACTCACTATGACGCTGACTTAGGGTTGGTTGAGACTGGTCTAGGACCAGTTGTACATACTCTGAGACTGACTTTGAGTCAGTATGATACATCCTCGATCATTTCTTCTTCTTCATAATTCGGACAAAAGTAGAGCAGAATAGAACAATGCAAGAGCAGAGCAGAACAGAGAAAAACAGTACCGATCAATACAGGGAAAAACAAGACAAAGCAGAACAGGCAGAATAGAGCAGAGCAGGGCAAGGGTCAGGCTATACAGGGTAGTGCATTTGCTGGATGAATAGTAACGACCGATAGACATATTGCAGATGAAGTTCTCCCTGGTTGAGAGGGAGTGTTAAAATTGGTAACCATGGAAAAACTTCATGTGGGTCATCTTATTCATAGATGATAACATTTTTATTATATTCCCCTCGTCGAGAGGTGTAGGATTGATATAAAGATCATCTGATTCCGATAAGTATTCATGGAGATATGAATTTATTTTGATTATGGAATTATTATCAAGCCGACCTACAACTCATGTAGCCTCAGAAGCCCGACAGTCGCATCTATTCAAACACCAACGTTGTGTATAAATATAAGAGGACTTTTCCTCATTTTCACTCACTCTTCTCATCACATGTCTCTCTCTACTGCATAGAAATGAGTCTCTTCTCTACTGCGCAGAAATGGGTCTCTCTCTCACACATTTAAAGCCGGAAGCTGTTGAACTTGAAGCTGCAACTGCAGATCCAAAGATTGACCTGCATGGCCTAGAAGATCTCCTCTTTGGAACTATTTTGTAGGTTCATCTGAACCTCCTCTGAAAGCCGCAACTTTTGGTGGTGGAATGAAGTGAATCCGATGAAATGTTTGCAAGATATCAACTGCCCTAGTTTGAAGCCGGAAACTGCTGAAACAGAAGCTGCAACTGTAGAAGTAAAGATTGACCTGCGTGGCCTGGAAGATCTCCTCATATAAACTGCGCTTTAGGTTCATCTGAACCTCCTTTGAAAGCTGCAACTTTTGGTGGTGGAATGAAGTCAATCCGATGAACAGTTTGCAAGATATCGACTGCCCTAGTTTGAAGCCGGAAACTGCTGCAAATGCAGAAGTAAAGATTGACCTGCGTGGCCTGGAAGATCTCCTTATCTGAACTGTGCTTTAGGTTGATCTGAACCTCCTTTGAAAACTGCAACTTTTGGTGGTGGAATGAAGTCAATCCGATGAATGGTTTGCAAGATATCGACTGCCCTAGTTTGAAGCCGGAAACTGCTGAAACTGAAGCTGCAACTGCAGAAGTAAAGATTGAACTGCATGGCCTAGAAGATCTCCTCATCTTAACTGCGTTGTAGGTTCATCTGAACCTCCTCTGGAAGCCGCAACTTTTGGTGGTGGAATGAAGTCAATTCGATGGTCGGTTTGTGAGATATCGTCCGCCCTAATTTGATAATGAAGCCGCTAATGCTGATGCTGCTGATCTAGGGTTTGCTACTGCTAATATGAATCAGATTTATTGTACTATTTCTCTCTGCTGAATTATTGAAGATAAAAGAAGATTTGATCAATGGGTTTCCCCATACATTGTGGGGTTTGTCCCTGGCTAGCCGGCACATCTTGTGTCTCTTGTCTTGGCTTGTTTTCTGTCGATCGTTTAATGTTCTATCTGCACTTTACTTTATGTACATGTGATTGCTAATATGTGGAATATAATAAGAAAAAGAAGTAAACTGTTATAAGCATAGAACATACCATAACTTAGCAGATATATACACTTTGCTTGTAGTTTTGACTATTCTCCTAACTTCATCAATTACAATTTCTCCATATCTAGCATGGATAGGTTACTTTGGCTAGCTTAACATATCACGTTATTACATATTACTTCATACTCGATAGCCTCTAAATATATATTATCAAGCACAAGGGAACAACTAGGATACATCTTGATTATTTTTTTCACATTCATTAGTGCATGCCCAAAACATATTTCAATTATAATATTTTGTTCCCCAAGTTAGTGTATTACATAAACTAATTATAACTTCTTATGCTTCCTCAATGTATATACTTCCCTATTGTGAATGTAAGTTTATTTATATTTTAATTATAGTTTTATGAGATTCATGTATATCTTCTATAGTATAGGCTACTTTTATTCTACACCTATCATACGTTGAGTTTTTTTCAAGATTCTCTAGCCCACATAATAAGTGTTGCAGTATAAGTTTTAGAAATTTACTATACATATTACAACCACTCATGTATATTACTCATCATACAACTTAAAAAAAACCTTTAATTACAATAAATTTCTTTAAACCAATAATTTATTCATACTACTTAACATAGAAATAAACATAAACAGATACCACAGGAAATTTAGATCAAAATAAAACTTTTTATTTTTAATTTAAATAAAATCATTTTTCTTCCCATTCTTCTCCTCTTAAAAAGTACTTCCATAGAGAAATAATATTTTAATATACCTAAATAGTATCTATAAATTCATCTTATTTCGTTTAGGTAAAATGGTTTTGTCTTATCCATTTTATATCTTAAGAGTACTCTAAAAAAATAATGCCCAATATCATTAAAGTTACTCTTAAGAAAATCAAACACATAAACTCTTATAATTTGAACTCTTATAATATAATAAAGCTTGATATATCAATGAATATGAGGTATTAAAAAACCTTCCCATCCAAGAATATGAGGTATTAAAAAACCTTCCCATCCAAGAATATGGATAAATGCTTTATTATATTATTACGAAAATCGTATGCATAAACGCAATACAAAAAATTATGGGAATATAACTCTCAATGGTGACTTGCACCTACCCAAACTCATCACATATTAAAAAGCAATTATGAGAAAAAACAATATCCATGAACACCAACTATCATCGTATTTTTGAATTTAAAACTTAACAATTAAGAAAAGTAAAGTAGTGATATCCACCGTAAAACCCCACTCTATTATTTAATATAAATAAAGTTTAAGTATGCATAAGTATTTGGGTGTCCATGGTTGTATAAGTGTTTATGGGTCTCAAGGGTAGCTACCATGTTTTGATACCATATATAATACTTAAACTAGAAAATCTAGTTTAAATTTTATAATCCACATGAGAAGTAGTGAGAAGAATCTCATTTGGAAGTTGAAAAAATCAAATTACTTATAATATTGTGAACACCGAATTATCATGTGATAGTATTTAATTTTATAGGCCATAACTAATATGTGGGGATGACTATCTACCCAATCTTATACTCAGCTACACCATATTTTTCTACAACTTGCAATGTTTGGGCTCTTAGTTAACTAGCTCTGCCAATGTCTAGTACTTGAATTTCAATAATTCCCACGAAATAAAAATGCTCACATCTTTCTCCTCCCTCATTAAATAGAACTCTTTTGTCTAAAAATGAAGAGAAAAAATCTATGTATAGGATCCACTTGTCATCATGCAATTTTATTTTTATCTTAAACTTTCCAATAAATTTATCTCTACTTTTTTCCCTTGAAGAAATGTATTTATATTCCATATGAGGATTATACATGTGTTGGTCCTTAAGGGACTCTCAGAAAACAAGGCTCGAATCAATTACAAGGATATACTCATTACAATCTCAACATGTCACATGTGGGAATTGAACCCGGGTGGGGAGGATAATAGTACTTCTCCTAATTGTACGAGCTATATCCAATTGGCATATCTTCATTTATTTTTACCTTTTTTTCTTTTATTAATAAAATAGTCATTATTTATTTATTTATTATGATCATCCACTTTATTTATTTATTTATTATTATTATGATTATGATTATTAATTTAATAACAACATGGTGCATTATAATGTTTTTCAAGATTTTTTGAGGATGATGTGCCCCAATTTACAACCATGGTATGTGATTTTGATTTCTTTAAAGCACCCATCTACACAAGCTTATCTTGCTCCTTAGTTAACACATGAGAAAAATCATCAAGGAATGACAACTACCAAGTAGTTCCAAAGCGTTATTAGTGGAATGAAATGTGGAAATGAAAACATGGTAGTTAAGTGTATGTTCGATAAGAATTGATAAAACAATTTGTTTTCCCTCCTTTTCATTCCCACACAGCTTAAGTTGTAGCCTTAAGGATTTCAACTCGGTGAGAAAGTCTTACTTAGTGTCAAAATTGCTTGGGCTCAAGCTCATGTACTCGTTATCCAGTTGGTGTCCTCTTAATGCATATTGCTTCCCAAACAATCCTAGAGTAGTCCAAATCTAATTGGGTGAATTCATAGATTTAATTTGGAAAAGAAGATTGAGAGATGAAGAAATACACAATAAACCATAGGATTCATCACATTTGTTAAACCACTTTGGATTTTCAACATCTAATGTAGGTTCAACTTCAATTCCAAACATGATTCTAGAAAGCCATTTCTTCTCAAAAAAATCAACATCTTTGATTTCCACTTATAGTAATTGAATGGTGGGAGAAAAGGAACTTGACTTTGATCCATTTATGAGATGATTAGAATGGTTGAAAAGAAGATTGAGAGATGAAGAAATACACAATAAACCATAGGATTCATCACATTTGTTAAACCACTTTGGATTTTCAACATCTAATGTAGGTTCAACTTCAATTCCAAACATGATTCTAAACAAGCCATTTCTCCTCAAAAAAGTCAACATCTTTGATTTCCACTTATAGTAATTCAATGGTGGGAGAAAAGGAACTTGACTTTGATCCATTTATGAGATGATTAGAATGGTTGAAATTGTAAAAATAAAGGATGAATAGTTTGTTATGGCTATATATTTATTGTAAATGTTGCTATGGAATTGTTGCAGTTGTAAACAAAATACATAACCATTATAGGTCTGTTGTAGTACCAAATGAAATTCATGGTGCTAAAAAATGGCCCTAAAACTTTTATACATATTTCATCAACACCAAAGAGGAACTACATGGATTTTCCCATTTAGATTTTAGTAGCAAAATTGAAGAATTTCAAAGGGAAACCAGTGAGTGAATCACACAACAAGGGAGTGAATATTTTTAGTGATCTCCATGAACTTATGAATAACAAATCGATCCTTGAATTAACTTGAAATCTTGTCAATTTTAGCTACTTGAAATTGTGAAGTGTAGGTCATATATAAGGATCTTTAGTGGGACACATGCTAACAAATCAAACCATAATGAAAGCCCAAAGAATCTGATTCTTCTCTTGCATTTAAGATTCTCCAAATCAACTAGTGATATGGGAGAAGTGAATTCTCAGTGGAGAGAAAACACTCATATGGTGAAACCTTTATTCATAAAGTCTTAGGCGCTGATACCATAATATATTGAGGTATGAAACCAAGTTTCACTATTACTTTTAGCATGAGCTACATATTTGAGATTGTACTAGTTATAGAACCAACCAACATCAAGAGTTTGATGAAGATAACATATCACTCCACTCTATATTCATCAACCAATTGAGTAATTGGAAAGAAAGACAATTATGTTTGATAGAAATACAATGGCCTGCTTTTAGAGATTTGTGAAAGATTAGAAAAGATACGAATAACGTAAATTTCCCCAAAAAAAAGGGAAGAAAAGCTAAACAAGCTTAAAGTAAGGAGTTGAAGAAGAGTGTTAACATGCACCAATAATATAATGTAATGATTTATAAAGAAATAAATAATGCTTCCTCATAATTTTTAAAGGCAATAACATATTTCAACCTCTCTTGCACACATAATATCTCTTCTTGCTTAGATACACATCAAATTAACTTATATATCCTTTATTCATTGTGAGTCTATGTTTACTTATGGAGCCAATTTGTAAAATTGGTTGGTTTGGCTTGCTTGTATTTTGGTTGGGTCACCTTAATGAAAGATTTAAAATCTTTGCATTTCTATGGGGTTAGAGGGAGTGTCATATATTGTTAGAAAGATACCATAATAATATTTCCAACTATATATCCTATTCTCCCATTTGATCTAGATAATTGGAGTAAAAAATCCTTCGAAGATAAAGTATCCAAATTGGGCATCAAAAGTCCAAGGACAATATTTCCAACAATCTTCATTTCCCAATATTTATCTTGGACATGTTTAGCGCCCCTTCTCTTTAACATCAATGATGAAAATATTTTCAACATTTGGTACATCACAAGTGCACTATTGAATCCGCTTAATAAAAATGACTCACATGCTTTGTTGGTATGTGATATAAAACTTGGAGGCACTATTGGCAATGCACTAATGTTTTATATGTGCATTGATGAACACTTTTTTTACATTACAAAATTTACCTCATTTGGTTGTTCTCTTATGAAAACATAAAAACATCGTTATTGGTACTTTTAGATATATTAAGTTTGTCTATTATCATAGAATTACAATAAAATTCTTTGAAATTGGTTGTGCATTAGCAATGCATCTAAAAATACAAGGTGCAATGTTGTGGTGTTAATGCCCCCTACAATGTATATAGATATTATCAATAATAATAAAAATATCCACTTTCTTATTGCATTAGGGTTTAGTGCACTTTCGTCTTTTTTTTAAGGTGCACTAGTCACTTTTACACAGTGTTTTTGCAAAACAAAAATTAATTTCAATTTTAATATTTTTTTGTTTGCCTAACCCATGGGAAATTTGAGACCGTGATTTTTTCACAATGAGTTTCTTAATAATACGTCCATTTACCATCAATCCAAAACCTCACAGGCTTAATTTCAATTTTAATACATATTAAAAATGGTAATATATTATAGTGTGTGTGTGTGTGTGTGTGTGAGTGTGATGAAATCTATCGCACATATTGTGGAAGTTAATAGACCCTAAAATCTGGGTATTCAATCATTAATATAATTGGATAACGTGACATGCCAAGGGTTCATCTTCAACCCTTTGCATTTTGAAGAACCAAATACTATTGAGGTGTCATGAAAGAGATCCAATTCACAATGAAACACAATTGGCCTAGAATGGTTGGTGAAAGATGAAATGTTACAATTGACGAAGTAAAGTGGCTCTATTTTTGTCTGCCCTTTACCTAGGGTATTTTAATCCTAATAAGGGCTTTCAATGTTTTTGGACTAGTGGAATATCATGAGCATATGAAATCATACATAAATTAAGATACCATAAAATTCAATGCATAATTATTCAAATGCAAATAAAAAAAATCATGAATTCAATAAGATAATCAAAATATAAATAAAATCTAAACGTACTACATGATTTCATAATTAATATAAAATAAGATGGAATTTGAAATAACCTGATTAACATAGAATAATATAAAATAAGATGGAATTTGAAAATTTGGCAATTTGATATTATCATTTTTTTCTCCACATTTGAGCCGAAACCATAATCAACACATCTACAAAAGAAAATTTGAGAAGCATGTAATAATATAACTTGGTTAAGTAATTTGTACACCTCATTCATATGGAATGTATTGGTGTGTATGTATATACTAAATGCACTAATGCGATAAATTATGATATGCATCAAGAATAAACCTTCGCAAAGGAAAGTCATTGAAAAGGTTTGTACCTCTATTTTCATTATAATATGTTTATTTGGTGTGTTATACTGAATAGAAATTGCACTCAAGCATGTAGGTCGCATCATGAGATAAGTTGGGAAGAAAAAATATATTTATTTATCATCAATGCATTGAAATTTCAAGTGAAAAAATAAGTGGGAATTTCATTTTGTCCAAATAAGTTTATATAAAAAATACTTTTAGTCCTTGCTTAATTTTTTTGCTCAAAGTTAGATAAAGATTTTTTCCAATGGCCAAATTTTTAAGGGATACTCATAGTTTACATAAATATATAAAAGATAAATTTAAAATAACTTCATTATATTTCCTCAAAATTATCACTAATTAATTTTAACGTTACATATATATTTTATTTATTCTCATTAGTATTTATAATGCATTTTCAATAAAATGGAAGGATTTCAAAATTATCTTCAACATTGTAAATCTTAGTTTTTTTATTGCTTCTTTTATGTTTTATCTAGCTACAAACTCTAGCATTGCAGGTATATTTATCTGTTATTTGACAATGAAATTTTTTTAGTTAATGAAAATGTATTGGCTTGTGTATTTTTATGTAGATTTTTGTGTATGTATTGGATTGAGACCACTTACTGTATTGGACCCCAAACCTTGTTATTGTCAATTTTTCTTTTAAAAGACATGTTCATGGTTAATGGCGTGCAATTTACATAATGATGCACAAGTCCATTTTTTATTTAAATTGCAACAAAGGGTTTTCTTTTACAAAATTATCAACTTAAATGGTGTAGATTGCACTATAACTACATACCAATGTATACATATGCATTAAGTGCACTGGTACACAATACTAGAATGTACACAATCCCTAACCTTGAAATAGTTTTAGCTTGATCTTTCATTTGTTTATAAAACACATTAAATTCATAATCTATGTTTTTCATTATGCATGTATTTTATTGATAAAAAATGGTTGAAAGAAGATATGATAACAAAAACTTATAGCAAGACATAGGTGTATCCCAAAAAGAGGACATGGCAAGTTCTTTTAAATTTTAATATAAAACAATACGTTTGAATTATCTGTAGATACAAGTGATATGTACTAGATAATGCATGTCATGCAAAACAAAAAATTAAAGGACTCCAAAAGATTATTCAAAATCTAAGTGAAAAAATACTTAAATACTTAATGAAAATGTCACAAACATAGCCCCAAGGGATAGCTCAGTTGGTTGAGTTTCTATTGCTAAGTACCTTTCTAATTGGGAGGTCACAGGGTCAAGTCTCCTCAACGTCCTTGGCATTAGGCCCAACATATTAGGCTGGCAGGTAGATTCCTTCAGGTGGATTTGCCCAGATTATTCCCCGTGAATGTATCAACCACTCAATGACCGTGAATCACAGTTGAAAAAAAATGTCGCAAACGTAGGAATTGGGTTGATCAAAACGTGATCAATTCAATTTTTTTATTTGATCCTTTACCATAAAGTTCTTCTTTAATTTTTCATTTATTGAATTTTATGCAAAGACTAATAGTGAGGGAAAATAAAATCATCCTAAGAAGATAAAAAAATATGAACAATGTAAATGGTGATAAATTGGTTTATATGTTATCTTGAGTGGTGTTGAAAATTAATGGAAGGGGGGATTTTTAATAAAGCTATGAGAGGTATAGTGAAGAGAACATATATATGCTTTTCATTCATTGACAATATCAAAATCAATCCAATAACTTTAGTAATTAGATTTATATAAACTACAAAAAAGCAATTTATGAGAAATGGTCAACGAGACCTAGAATTGTAATAGAAAAAACAGACAATAACAAAAAATAATCATCTAAAAAATGTTATTGTGAAAAATATTTTTTTCATTCGCATACATCAATCTTAAAAATTACCAAGTTAATATATTGCTATATTTATTTTCATATAAATAGTAGTTGATTTTTAAATGCATTTTTTGTTTTACAAGAATTTTGATAAAATTCTAAAAGACGATAAACATGATATCGAAAACATGGCAATATGGATGTCAAAAAGGTGTACAAGGAGACTCTCAAAGAAATACAAATAATTTCATTGCAAGAGGAACCATCCCAATAATAACACACATCAAACATATATAATCATTGTTTTTTCTATGTACATGAGTTTAATATCAAATGGAATACTAATTTTCAATTATTTTGTTATTACAAAAAATAAAACAAATTGGAACCCAATCAACAAATAAGACAAAATGAGAATGAAAAAATCAGTTGATCACAAAGTTTGTGGATATTGTGTTTCCCTTACTTAAGATTCCATATTTGTTGTGATATATATAATTTAATGATTTACAATCACCCATAGATGTTTTCTAACATGTGGTAACATACAAAAGAGAGTAATCCAAACATTTTATTTCCATTGGATTAGGTATGGGTTTTGAGCATACATTGGAGTATCGAAGGTTAATTCAACAATTTGTAAATATTTATGTTATTTTACTTCTTTTATTTTATAATTAATGCAACAACAAGAAACCTTTAATCATAGCCATTATTTTTCATGATGTATAAAACTTGCAAGGTTTATGATGTGTACATGCATTGGTATTGGAACATCGATATATAGTCCATATGTTTGTACAATGTCTTCATTAACCGATAAAGTAATATTTGTAGCGTAAAGACACTCATTCCTTTCCTCTTATGTAGCTATAGCTACAATTCATAAATCTAAAGCTACTTGCTCTTCCAACCTAATTTCGACAATGCACTTCTTAGGTTGAAAACGTGGAACTGCTTGATGCTACATAGTAGAAGTTCCCATTACAACACAATTCACATCATTATGTTTGAGAAAATAAATAAGGAAACTCCAAACAAAGAAAAAAATGGGAAAGAAAAAAAAATGTTTTTGAAATGGATTTGTTCCCAATGCAATAACCTATAAATTCTTATCGATATTAAGCTAGGGGAATTTGTTCTTTTGGAGTGTTACAAGGCATTATATAATTCTCACCTCATGTTTGTCGAAGACGTGCTCTTTGGTGAGCCTTGGCATTGCACCAAGAGGGTTGCAACTCCATAGGCTCCTCAACTCTATTTATCAACCTGGGGTTCACACAAACTTCGAGGTGACAGTGCTATATACACATTAGATGGAATTCTACTCATGCCACCCTCAACTATGTCATTTTATCATTAGGGATCCAAGACCATTCTTATACTAAATTAGGAGGAGTTAACTACAGAAAGTGCAATTCAAAAACTAGCCCTAGCGTAGAAAAAGTAAATTCTTTTCAAATCAAACTTGTAAATGTTGCTATTGAATCAATTCATGAAAGAACACAAGAGTTATGCTACCTGCAGAAAGGAAACTACACTAATTGCAATCAACCATCTAGCTATCAAATTCAATTGAATCCAAAAAATTATTCTACCAACTCACAACTCAAGATTTCATGCTTCCTCTATCTAATTCACACTTGCATATAAAGTAATGTCTTACTTGCCAAATTTTTTATGAAGAACTAATGTTATTTTCTCTTGCAGTGAAGGAAAATGAATGGAGGGAACGGCCTATGTGGTACCTCTGATCATGGAGTCGAATTTGGGGGTGTCAACCTACTCCTAAAATAAGACATGTTGGCATTACAGGTCAAAACAAGGGGAAAATAGGCTGCTACAGGCATGCTATAGGGAGCTACTACAAGATTCTTATATTGCTACAGGAAATCCTGTAATAATACAGGAAAGTTTCTGAGAGGGTTTGGAAGGTAAGGATGATGTAATTAAGGGATGACAAGATGGATGAAGGTTGTGGTGGATGGATGGAAGGTGAACAACACCCCTAGCCAAGCTCAACACTTCAGGAAGGCCAGTTTTGGACTAAGAGGGTTGGTCATGGTGACCTAAAAAGAAGAGATCAAGAATAACAATTGGGATTCATCAAAAGGGAGTGGAGAAGTCTTGGATGGTCTTGGATGGAGATGGTGAAAAAGGTACCTTGCATGTGAGTCCAACAGTCCTGCAACATCACATGCACCTGCTCTTCTTTACATTTACAGCATATTATAACCAATGGTGGAAAATATGACTTGAATTTGGAAACTATCTAACTGATGCTAAAAACTCTGATCTATGCAATGAATTAACTTCTAAGCTACAAAAATCATATGTAAAACATGACAACTAATGTAGAACATTTTCTAAGAAATCATAAACAAGAAATCATCACATAGTGTTTTTGGGTTGTGATTGTAGAGTCCTCTAATCAAGCTCTTATGAGAGAGATGAAATAGAGGTAACAATCACAAAATTTTTGAGGAATTATATTCTACTAAAATGCAGCAACTAACTAAACATTCTAAGCTAAAAGAAATATCAATACACAAGAGGGACCTAAGATACTAGGGTTGGGCCCAAACCCAAGACCCTCAGCCCTATGAACTAACTTAATGATGGATCAATAAGAAAATTCTCATTATGATTGCAAAAATGTCAAATACATCACATAATAAGTCAAAAAGAGTAGTCACAAGTGCTAAATCTCAATAGCTTCTTAGCTACAAACAAAATTCAAATCCTAATGAATTCCTTGGCATGTTTATTTATACAAAAGGGTAGCTACTGACAGCGCCCCAGAAAATAGATATGTTTGTCTCCAAAAACTCAAGAAAGGTAGATCTAGATCTTCCTTGAACTGCATTGGCTTGGCTGCCAATGAACTCATCCTGCTTGGCTTCCAATGACTCCTAGTGGAAGAGAGAAAACATGGTGATCTTGGCTGATTAAAGGAGTTAAGGAGGTATAAAACCTCCTAGAATCTCTCTCTACTATCTACTTCGAGCTCCTGCACTGTAATTATCTCAAAATTGTCCCAATTCCTAAATTTAAACCATGTTAGGCCACATGACATAGCAACACATATTTTATCCTCCTCACTAAAAATAATACAACAAAAATTGTAAATAAATTTGAGAAATAGATCATTCTAAAGATGGAGGATGGAATTATGACTCGTGTGATATACGTATTGATGAGCCTCATCATCACCCCCCTACTGAAGTTGTTTCTCATCCTCTAAGAAACTATATCATCTATGTCCATGTCTTTCATGGCCCTGGTGGCCTCTCTAACATCCCAAGGCTCTTCAAATGGTGTGCCTTCTTAAGGATAGAAGCCTACATCCTTTTCTTTTTTTGTCCACTACTTCCTCTCCTCTTCCTCATCCCTTCCTATAAGCCTAGCAGCAAAGGTGGACAGAGCTTGAGTCCAATCCATTTGATTTTTAATATTTTCATTATTCTTTTTTATAAAGGTGGTCTTTCCGATGCATTCCTCAACCATTCAGGAGAGTGATACTCTCTGATATGGATATTGTGGGGTAAGGCATTCCATCTTCTCTGGCATGCTTGTTGGCTTTTTTTCCCTAACAGCCTGTGTGTGTCTTTAAAATGTGAGATGGCCTGCTCCTGGGTGGAAAGGTATCTGGGTGCTAGACTAGCATCATTAGAGATGATGCTATGATTACTAATGAAAACCGTTGTGCTTATCTGCTCTGTCATGATATATAGTGGTTCTTTTTTTTCCTCTACCATTACTTTCTTTACCTCCTCAACTCTGGCCTCCTCATGAGCCATCCAAGATGCTAGGGCCATTAGTTGCATGTCCCCCAACTTTGCATTGGGGTCTCAAACATTCATATTAGTCAAGGTGAGGTTATGCATGTAGAAATCAACCAATTTTTCTCTGTCTTCTAAGCTCCTTTGGTTGCATAATTCAATGAATTGCTTTTAGTCTTGAAATGGCATGGATCAATGTTGTGTTAGGGTCTTGATTTGGAACTTCATCCACTACTCTTTGAGAAAGAATGCATAAGAGTTGGATGGTTGTTTTCATTGTAATGCCTCCATGGAGAGGCTTTCCATTGTGGCCATTTGGGTTTCCTTCTCCTGTAGCTTCTCCCTCAACCATTTGTTCTTTGCCTGTAGTTTTTCCCTCATTGTGGTCTCTCTCTCTCTCTTAGCTCACTCAACTATTTTCCCATTTCAAGGACCTTCTCTTCCATGAGGCCCACATCTTCCACCTTTTTGGTCTTAGAAATCTGCATCCATCTATGGGTTCTTCCTCTTTCTGCTTCAAGTTCAAAGAAAAGTGGGATTGCAATTTTTTTGGGAATAACTCTCCCTCCTTCAATGAATTATAATAGGAGTTCAAAAGGTTTTGGACTAGGCTCCTGTAGCTCTGGGAAGTCTTTGTCAAATTTTTTTCATAAGCTTCCCCCTCTTGTAGTTTTTCTTTACCTTCTGCCCCTCCTGTTTCTCATTCTGCCCTTCATGTAGAACCTTTTTTTCTTCATGTAGCACACTCTGTTTTTCCTACAACACACTTTGTTTTTCCTATAGCATGCTCTATTTTTCCTGTAGCTTCCCCTTTCCTTTTTGTTGGAAGGTGGTAGGTGTCTTGGGTTGTTTAAAGGAGGCTGATATAATGGTGGGCCTCCTTACATATGCTATAGGAGTCTTTGATATGTTCTCTAGAGAGGTGACCTCCTCAAATTTCCTTTGAGTGGGCCCTACCTACTCTTTTTTACTAGGGGACTCTTTAATTGTGATAGGGTCCTTTGTGGGAGCTTGAGGCCTTCCTTGGTTAATCCTGGTGCTTTTCCTGGTCTTAAAGTAGAGGGGAGATTGCATTTGCCTTTTCTTTTTGGGTTTGACTAGAGTGCTCAAGGTAGCGAAGGTGGCAACTACCTCTTTTTCACTGGGTCCTAGAGACAGACTTATTTTCTCTAGGGATAATCATTCTTATCTAGATTCAGTAGTTTTATCAGGGCTTTTTTTCCTGTTGCTCCCCCTCTTCCTCTTCATCTTACTCTTCCTCTACTTCTTCCTCTGGTTCTTCCTCTATCTTCTCTGCATTTATCTCTCTTTCCTCTGTCTCTCCTTCTTCTTCTTTCTCTACCTCTCCTTCTTCTTTCCCCTCTCTTCCTCCAACATTAGAGGTTGGGGTCTCACCTTGTGTGAGGGTTTGAGTTTCAATAAATGTCTCCCTGTCCATATCAATGAATTTGTACCAAAGGAAAATGATCCTTAGTTTTCTCAAGGCATCCACTACCATCAGTTTAATGAGGCCATGGTGGCCTAGTTGTTGGTGTTTTCCCTCTCTCACTTTTTGAATCATGTCCCTGATGGATTGTAGGAGGAAGTATGGTACACTGCGTCTTTGGGCCAGGGGAAATTCTACTTGAAACCTTAGCTCATGGAGTAATCTAAAATGGTAACCATAGACTACACTCAACCTTCCTTCATAGGAGATGTATCTTAGGATATGTTAGGCCACCTAATCCCAAATATAGGGTAGGATTTCCCTCCTAACTCCATTCTTGTCTTCAATAGGTTTTTCAGTTTCAGTGAAGAAGTTTTTTTAGCAATGACACTGGTGGTTTTGTCTTCTCTTTTCCATTTGATCCCTAGGGGAAGGGTTGTCACCCTTCTAATTAGCTAAGGACTGATTTAAATAGTTAATCCCCTCACAATAGTGGTGGCACTGAATTCTATCTGAGATCTTAGGGCCATGGAAAATTCATATGAAATTTCATCATCATATCCCCTTAACAATTCAAAGAATCCTAGCCATTCATGTCTTCTAAAAATGTCTAATACAGGAGGGTGAAGATGATTTTTTTTAGTGTGTGAGGGTTCCCTTCTATTAAATCCTTCGCCATCTCTTTTCTATGTTTTCAACTAAGTGAAGGAGGGATGCTTCCTGTAATAGCTCCGATGTGTAATTCAATGGAAGTATAGGGTCGAAATCTCTAGTTGATGACAATTTTCTATATTCCCTCTAATCTATAGCTAGAAAAGTTCTTGAAATCCACAATTTGTCTGATATTTCCTATAGAATTTAGGGTGAACCAGCATACAAGTTATGAATAGATGAGGGAGAGGATGCACTTACATTTACCACATGGCCTGGGATACATATGACAAATTGGAGATCAATTCGACCCTTGGTGGCATTCTTTCACCCTTTTAAGCTTCCTGTAGCAGTTCCTCGAGCTTCCTATAGCTTCTTGTAGCTTCCTCCTATAGAAATGGAAAAGCAGGGTTCCACTCCCCTTGATGGATCCCCAAGTTTGTTCTCACCTTAACTATTTTTAAATGAGTGTAAATGCAAGAAAATTCAAGCCCCAGTGCAATATATGCCATTTTTGGCTTGGGCTTGGAGTGTTGTGATGACTTGGAAGAGGCACGAGGTTTCCTCTTTTGGACCATTGTCCCCACCTTCAGTAATCATTCTCTCATTCCTCGTAATCAACACCCACTCTCTGTGATCCTATCTTGACTGATCTGACACCTCCACGTTGTATGAGGGGTCATAATCACTTTTTTTTTACTGACCGAGGGTGGCCAAGTTAACTCGCCACCCTCAACTTATAAAAATAACTCCTCTCAACATTCATACATTTTTCATTATTTATACATAGGGAGGATATGAGAGGTTACCATACATGTGCCTACCTCGTGATCGACTAATGCAGGGATGTGCATGCTAGGGTGCTGGAGCTTTTTACTATCACCAAGGGAGTTGTCTTGTTTTGTTTTTCATGTTCCTATGTATATCTTCTATGCCCCTCATGGTATTTGACTGTTGTTGTTTTTATGTGTGCATGTCCTTTGTTGATGCCCAAGGTGTTGTTGCTACTGGTGCAGAGTAATGCTTGGAGGGCTATGGTTGCTACATAGTGCCCCATGAGTTGGTATCACCCCCTCTACTTGATGGGAAAGGGAAAAGAAATAGGATTATGGCTTTCTGTAATGGTTGCAGGGGCTGCTACAAGAGGAGGTTTTCTTCCTGTAGCAGTCCTTTCCTCCTCTTTCAGGGTCTTTTAACTGCATGGGGGTGATGAGAAAGGATGTAGAGGGTTTGGAGTATGATGCTATGGCTCTGAGGGAGTAGTGTAGGTTTGTGAAAATGGAGAGGATGTGCTTTGTGTGTTTTTCAAGAAATTTTTCAGGGTGAGATAGAGTGGAGGGTTTGTTCTTTAAAAATATTAATTTTTCATGTGAATTTGGATGGATGAATGATGGATAGATAGTGGACCATGGTGGGAGAACCTTATTTACCTTTTGAAAGGTCATGTGGGTGGTCCTTTCATTCAGATTTTCTTCCTGTAGATTTTTGGAGCCCTTCTGTAGTACTACAGGATCTTCCTATAGGAATTACAGTCTTCCTATAGCAATCTTCTTATAGGAATTACAGTCTTCCTGTAGCAATTTAGAGAGGGGCCGAAATTTGATTTTTGAGCTATTGGGATGATGGAGAGTGGTGAGCACATGAGTTTGGATGGTGGATATGAAGTGGATGGAGGGAGAGGTGAAGAGAATATTGAGTATGTCATCCATGTAGATGTGGAATCCACCATTGTCTTCAAACCTATAAAATGACAAAAACAATTAACAAACATGTCGTGGATTCATGTCCAGGGATTTTTCTTTGTTTCCTTCTTTGTTTTTTTGTTTTTTTTAGACACACAAGCTGCCTCAGGATAGGTTTTCAACTTGTCTTCTTGCCCTAAGCGCCTCAAGAGAGGTTTTCACCCAGGGATATTTATTTTTTATTTTTCTTTACTCCCGGGCTACCTTAGGGAGGTTTTCAACCCAAGGGTTGGCCTTATATGCCTCATGAAGGTTTTCATCCAGGCCTTTTATTGTTTTTTTTTCTCTTTTTTTTTGTAACAATATCTAGGAATGTTGCGACTTGGAATCTATGACACTTCCAATCACATTAACCTCTCTACTGATGGTGCTAATGAATTCCTCCTTAGACATAGGCTTTTTGTATACCTTCAATCTATAGCCATTGACCAACAAGGGAATCCCTTCCTCATCAATGGTATTGATTTGAAAAAATCCATTGTCATGACATTTCTCTGTCAAGTATGGTCCTAACCATATTGTCATAAATTTTCCCTTGAAATCCTTCAACCTAGAGTCATATAGTAAGGCCCAATCCCATTCCTAAAAGACTTTGTCCTTGATATGCCTATAATGTAGACCTTCCTCTGCAATTGTATAACTTCAATGTGTAGGATAGCCTGCATTTCGAAGTCATCCAAGACATTTAACAGGAGAAGCCTCTCCTACTGTGCTCTGGTGACATCTAAATCCAATTGGGTTTCCATTCTCATAGTATTACACTCAAACTCAATAGAGAACGAAACTTTATTTCCATAAACTAGATCATATGGAGTAAAACTAGTAGTTGTTTTCCAAATTGTGTTATAGGCCCAAGTCACCTCCACTAACCTGTCTGCCCATTCCCTCTTTCTATTTCTCACAACTTGGTGAGAATTCCCTCTAATGCTCTATTTGTAACCTCTACTTGTCCATTGGCCTGAGGTTGATAGGCAGTAGATTTTTTGTGTTTGATATGATGTTGCCTTAACAGATTCCTGATCAGATGTGATGTGAATGAAGCTCCCTGATCAATAACTATCTCTCTAGGGTACCCAAATTTGTAGAACACATTCTCCCTTAAGAACTCAACCACTTTCTCATCTATTGATACCTTGACAGCCTTTGTCTCAGCCCACTTTGTCAAATAATCCGTGCACACAATGAAATCCAATTGGCCTAATGAAATCCATGCCCCACTTGTCAAATGGCTCCAAATCCACTTGGGATTGTAGGGGAATTTAATCCTTGAGTGTGGGTTTCCCCATCCTCTAGCACTGATCACATATGTTGATATACCTTCTTGCATCATGGTGGAGAGTGGGCCAATAATAGCCAGCTTGTAGAGCTTTGAAGGTTGTTCTCTTGGCAAAAAAAGGACCTCCACAAGACCCATCATGACATGTTGAGAGGATTTCAAAGAATTCCTCTTCCCTAACACATCCCCTTAAGATCTGATCTAGTCCTAGCTTGAAGAGATTTCCCCCAATCTAAGTGAAAGGGGCGCTCTTCCTTACAATTATGCTCTTCTCCCTAGATGACAAATTTGAAGGAAATATTGCAGGCACTAGGTAGTTTGATATGTCAGCAATCCATGGAGAGAGCAATGAGATAGCAAATAAGTGCTCATTTGGAAGTTGATCATTGACCATCCCTTCATCACTTGCAGGCAAAGCAAGTCTAGATAGAAAATCTGTAACTACATTTTGTTTTCTTGGCTTGTCAATGATAGTTAAATCAAACTGATGTAACAATAACAACCATCTAATGATTCTAGCATTCACATAAAGTATTTGATAGCTGAATGGTCAGTATGCACAAAATTTTGGTATCCTTTGATGTAGTGTCTGAAATTGTTCAAAGAGTGTACAACAACTAGGAGTTCTTTCTTAGTTACAGTGTAGTTTAATTCAGCCTTGAACATATTTTTACTAATGATGTAAATGGCATAAGGTAACTTACCATCTATTTTCCCTAAAGCTTCCCCCATAGCTTCGTCGAATGCATCAACATGGATATGGAAAGCAAAATCCCAATTTGGGCCTCTAAGTATGGGTGCAGTGGTTAATTCCTCTTTCAAGATCTCAAGGGCCTCTTGGAAGTTCTCTGTCCAGCATAACTGATTCCTTGGCCAGCAACCCAAACAAAGGTGAAGCCACTTTGATGAATTCCTTGATAAACCTCCTACAATATCCAGCTAAGCCCAAGAAGCTCCTAACATCCCTCTACTTTTGAGGAGTAGGGACCCTTTTTATGATGGCAATTTTGTTTCGATCCACTTGTATTCCCTCCTGAGATATTGAATAGCCAAGGATAGTCCCTGCATTCATTAAGAATTCACACTTCTCAGGACTAGGCAATAGGTTCATTTCAATGCACTTCTTCAGGACTTTCCTCAGGTTAGAGAGAGCCTCCAGGAAGTCACACCCATTGTTGAAAATGCAACAAGATGATGGAGCTTAGTGAAAATAAGTCGCCTTCACTAAGTGGGCCCGCAGGTTGTTTTTGGCGCAAAGTCTATTTTTAGACTATGTCTATTTTAGACATATGGATCATGGTCTATGTGTTGCAGGATGCTATTTATGGATGATTGGTCATGTTGGTAAAAATAGATGGACCTCTATTTTTAGACATATGGGCGGAGTCTATTTTTAGACTGCCAGTCAAAAATAGAACAATCGAATATTATTAGCTCTTAATAATATTTGGACTATAAACATTATCTTATCCTCTTGCGGCACTTCAGTTTGAGCTATGGATGTGGCACATGCAACTGCCAGAAGGAAATACGCTTTTCCTATGGGTTAGTTGAGCTATTGCATGATGGACTTTAGTTAGAACTCAAGTGATTGAGTTTGGTGGAGTTGATTGAGGAGTTGATGGAGTTGTGTTAAATTTGACTTAGTTGAACTAGTTGTATTTAGTCTAACTAACAAATACACTAGTGATGAGTGATGTGAATTAATTATTAATTAATTCACTAATTATTAACTCATAAATCAACCAAAGAATACATCAGTTAACTCAGTGCATGGACAGTTTAGTGGAGACAAGTGTTAGAGGTGGGTGAAAGGGTGAGACTACTATCAGTTGTGACTATAGCTGTGCATGAGATTTTTACAATCATTGATTGAGATTTCCAATGAGGATTGCATAGTACAAGCCAAGGGAATTCGAACTTGGATCTGATCTATTCTCAACTGGGATTGTGCAGTAGAGGCAGGCAAACAGTGGAGGAGATTTGAACCCATGGCTTGTTCAGATCTGAGCTAGTTTGTGTGTAGCATGTAGAGATAGTACTGAGTACTTGTGAGGAGTATTGTAACATGTATTGTTACATGTTCTCTATCATTATAATATACAGATAGTTCGGGATTTTCAGTTGTATGCTTTCCCCATTACATATTGTGTTGATATGTGCGATTGATGTTTCAATGTGCGCACACGATTGTTTCTTAATTCCGCAAATTGATGATCAATGGTAGAGGAGGTTATGTATTATGCATGCATTTCACAAATAGTGTATAATCAGGATAATCTCTGTGAATAAGTGTTATATTATTCAAATTTCTACACCCATAGGGAGTGAAATCATCCATGTAGATTTCTACAGAGTCATGGAGTAGCTTAGCAACGATGCACAGAACTGCCCTTTGAAAAGTGGCAGGGGCATTACATAAACCAAAAGGAATGACCCTATAAGAAAAGGTACTCCAAGGATAGGTGAATGTAGTTTTTTCTTGATCCTCAAGGCTGATATGGATCTAATTGTAACCACTGAATCCATCCAGGAAAGAGAAGAAATTCTTCCCTGCAAGACCATCTAAAACTTGATCAAAGAAAGGTAAATTGAAATGGTCTTTCTTGGTGGTTTTATTCATCTCTCTATAATCCACACATATCCTCCACTTCCCATTCTTCTTTCGCACCAAAACTAGAGGGGACACCCACTCACTATCTGAGATGGGGTATATGAACTCTGCATCCAACAACTTTTGCAACTCTTCCTTTACTATGTCCTTGAGGATTGGGTTCATTCCCCTCTGAGGTTGGTGCATAGGTTTTCATCCCTCCTTGATGTAGATGTGATGAGTACAAACCAAAGGATGCACCCCTTTCATTTCTTTATAGCTCCAAGAAAAATCATCTAAGTGCTCTCTAAGCATTTTGCACAACTTCTCTTCTTGATTGACTGAGAGAGAGGGGTTTAATATTCAAGGTTCTAGATGGACCAAATTATACAACTTTGACATGTGTAGGACTTGGTTCAACTAGGCATAACTTAGTCCAAGGATTACCCTTAGATTCTTTCACAAGCTCCACAAGAGGCATGGTATTAAGGGGTTGGTTATGGAGGATTTGATCAATGAGGTAATCTTCATCAGGTTTCCCCCTCCTATAACAACATCTAGGGTATATATTGGATGGGATGTTGTATGATACACTTCATTTTCCTCCTCCTCTTCTAACCATAGGGGCAAGTCATGGTCAATGGATGGCTGAGTAGGGGGGTACAATACCAACTATTTGGACAAATTCCCATTCTTAATGGTCATGTTCTTGATCCTGCAACTTATGTAGGCATCAGTAGTGGCTAGCCATGGTCTTCCCAGGATGAGAGGATAACCATTGAATTTGGTTTTGGGCTGGAGAACCAAGAAGTCAACAGGATACTCCTAGGAGTCAATAGAGAACATTACATCCTCAACAACACCCTCGAGAGCCACTGTAGACCTATCTACGAGTTGCAACACTGTAGTGGTATTTCCTAAGGATCCTTGGAGGTTTAGTTTTAGCATGGTTTCTTTAGTCATCACATTGATGGAAACCCCAAGATAAATCAAGGTGTGAGGTACAATGATGCCATCAATGTGCATATCTACCAAATAACTTCCAAGGTCTATATATTTTGGACAAATCACTCTCCCCAGCATCAAATCAGATAATTGTCCAATAACATTTATAGTGGGGGTGTCTCTTTTTCTCTTCCTAGGGTGTTTGAAACATTTCCCTTTGATAAGCTTATTGTAGATGGGAACATCCTTAATAGCTTGGAAGAGGGGCATTTTAACACACAGATTCTTCAATTCTCCCAGAATTTTAGTCTCTTTTAGGGTGTGTTGGTTAGAATGGATCATTACCTTAGGAAAAGGAGGTGGATTTACTTGAGGGCTACTCTCTTCCTTTTCCTACTCAAGCTCCTCAGGTAGAGATGGAGGTTGGTTATCTGGGAGCACTCTTCCATAACTAAGGTTGATTTCTTGAATCTCCACAACATAGGTAGGGTAAGAAGCCTCTCCATTGTAGACCTATTGTGCTTGCTTCTTATTCGAGTTCAGATTGGGTTGAGCAGTCATCTAAGGTTGCTTGGGTGGAGTAGGATGAGTGAGTTATGGATGAGATGGAGGTGGAGGCAGTAAAGTAGGAGGTTGGTTAAGTTGAGGCCTCCACCCTTGTGATGGGTTTTTCCACTGAGGATGTGGAGAAGTATATGGCTGAAATGGTCGATTGATAGGTTGGGGAGGATATTGAGGTGCATAAGGCCAAGAAGGAGGTATGCACCATGATGGATGAGTGGAAGAGTACCAAGGTGGCAAGGGTGCACTCTGGTTTGGATGGTAATAATACTAGGATGCACCTTGCAAGGCCTGCTGATATGGCCAAGGTCCTTGATGCCTCCTTTGAATCATAAAACAGAGTTGCTCAACCCCACCTTCTGCCCCTTGGTATACAACTTTCAATCCAGGAAAAGAAGGACACTTATCTGTGGCATGGTTTTCCTCATAGACTGAGTAGACCTCTATGACATTTAATGTGCATTCATTTCTAGGGTTCCTTCTAGTGCATTTAGGGAAAAAAATTGCTAAGGCCCTCTCTGCTTCCTCTTTTCTCCTCTTGATATACATGGCATCCATTTGCAAATCAAAGGTATTCGACATTTCAATTTTAAAGTCCTCTAACATGTTTCCAATTTCATTTCTGATGGATGCTATGGAGGGAGATGAACCGACCAAAGCTTGACTATCCATACCCTTCTTCCTAGCAACCCTGGAATGGTTTTTGAACATTGTTTTGATGTCTTCATAGGATAACTAATAGATGTCTCCCCCTGAAAACATGTTGAGGGTTTCCAACATGTCCTCCCAAATCCCTTAGAGAAGAACTAACTTGAGTGATTCAAGATCAAGGGTGCATATGGCCCTCCTATAACTGAGCTAGAATCTTTGCTCATAGTCCTCTAGGGATTCATCAAGTCCAAGAGTCATTCTAAAGATTTCTTCTTTGGTTTCTTTAGACCTACAGCAGTCCATGTACTTGTTGTTAAAGGCTTGTTGCGTTTGAGACCAAGTAGTGATGCTATCCCCAGGTAGACCCATAAACCAGCGCAAGGCAACATCCTTTGTTGAAAATAGCAACAAGAATTGTTAAAAATAGAATCCAGAAATTCCAATTTAATTTGTCCTTGACTTAAATTGTGAATTAAAATTGTAATTCTTTTCTCATAGCAACTTTTAATAGTTAATTGAGTTAAGTTGAATTAGTTAAATTAGGAATTTCGAGTTGGAAGTCTTTTGGAAGTCATGTATATATTCTCCCTAAGTTTTAGGGGTCCAGGATGAGTTTAATTGTGAGTTGTAATTAGATAATTCAGTTTATTGAGTTATGGTTAGTTAAATTAGTTCTAACTGATTGTGGAACTAATAGAGGATTAACAGTCAGTTGGTGCACTGGTGCTTCCACAAGTGTTACTGCAGTTAACTAAAGATTCCCTCATCAGAAACTCATGCATGTCAGTTTAAAGAAAGACCCAGTTGAGACTAGAATGTAGGGACAATGTACTATCAGTTGTATGATTTAATAAGTTGTAAATATCATGCATGCAATCAGAGAATGAGCTAATTTTGGATTGTACAGTGATTCATGAGGAATTTCCCTTTAAATATGAGTTAATTCTCTCAGGAATTGTGTAAAGAATTAGAATCTTGGAGGCTTGGAAATTTAACTAACTATTCGCCAAAGGAAGTCATGAGATGGAGGATAGGAAATACTTGTGCAGGTTAAGCTTAAGCTTGAATAGAGCATATTGTATTCATCCAAATTCCTTGACCAAGGGCACAAGGAAATAGGGGCTTAGAGAGCAGCAGAAGAGGCTAAGGTTTGGCTTGAGATTGCTTGTGAGATGGGAGATTGATCATACCGAGTGTTGGGATTGTTCTTGTGAGAACAATCATTGTATTCTCATCTTGGATTTTTTTTTTTTAATGCAATATAGATAGTAGGGGTTTTGAGCTTTGGCTTTCCCCGTATACATACTGTGTTATGTGCCATTAATGTTCTTCCTCTTGCTGATTATTGTTTTAATCGATCTATTGGCTTCCATTGGTTGAAAGTAGAAGTAGATTCTTGTCCTGTGCTTTAGTAAATTGCATGAGCTTGTGAAACTATAGGAAATTCTATATGGTATCAGAGCTAGATTTGAAGGATATTTTACATGGTATCAAAGCAAGAATTTTTTTTTTTTGGCTATGAGTTTGCAGAGAAGATATGAACATTTTTGTGAAAAACTTTCAGAAACAAATAGTAGATCTGTATTTCTTGCGAAAAAAACCCAAATTCAAAAAAAAAATCAGTTGAATCAGAGTTCAGATGAAGGAGATATCGTTGCTTTAAAATCAATTTTTTTTTTTTTCCAAAAAATTTCGTGACGACAGGACAAATGAAAAAAAATGGTGTGCTAGCCAACAACTTGTACGTATTTGAGGTACAAGATGCATGTCAAGCCTTGAGGAGAAAGGAAAATGTTAGAGATGTGGTGGTTGAGAGGGAAAGTAAATTACCTCTCAACGTGCGGCCCCAGAATAAGCAGTCTTAGACAATTGTGGAGCAACCACAATTGGAGAAGCAGAGAGGAGACCGAGTGGAGGCATCCAGTCATGTAGAGACCTCCAGTTGGGGGAAATTTCGAGCCAAGTGGGCAGAGGGAGCACATGCAGTCATACCTCTAGGTGTGAGGTGGGACAATGTGAAGTGATAGTCCTAAGAGGGCTGAAATTGGGCAAGGTCCATTGAGAGGTTTTATCTCATGGATCGTACCTTGCTATGGGAGCCCAAAGTACATAGTAGAGGGAGGAATCAGTGGTGATTGATGCAGTCACAGATCAGAGTGACAGAGGCTAGAGAAGTCAAATACTGAAGAGCATGGAGAAGGGTTGACAACAGTGCAGAAAGGCAGAATCAACCGAAGCGTAGAGTTTCCGGTCGACTAAGGCAATATCAGTCAAAGACTTTGATGACATATGCATCATACTGATTTAGGTTGGATGTTTTTTTATTTCTGGAGTTCTTGTAGCAACAAAATTAGAGAGAAGTGTTGCATGCAGAACATTCCAAACGTTCAAGATCAAGATCGAGTTGAATTCCTTTCTTGTTGAGAGGGAGTGTTGAAAATAGCAAAAAGAAATATTAAAAATAGAATCCAGAAATTCCAATTTAATTTGTCCTTGAATTAAATTGTGAATTGAAATTGTAATTCTTTTCTCATAAACTTGTAATAGTTAACTAAGTTATGTTTACTTAGTTAACTAAGGAATTTTGAGTTGGAAGTCTTTTGGAAGTCAAGTATATGTTCTCCCTAAGTTTTAGGGGTCCAGGATGAGTTTAATTGTGAGTTGTAATTAGATAACTCAGTCCACTGAGTTATGGTCAGATAAATTAGTTCTAACTATTTGTGTAACTACTAGAGGATTAACAGTCATTTGGTTCATTGGTGCATCCACAAGTGTTACTCCAATTAACTAAAGATTCCCTCATCAGAAACTCATGCATGTCAATTTAGAGAAAGACCGAGTTGAAACTAGAGTGTGGGGACAGTGCTCTATTAGTTGTATGATTTACTAAGTTGTAAATATAATGCATGCAATTAGAGAAGAACCTAATTTTGGATTGTATAGCTATGCATGAGGAATTTCCCTTTAAATACGGGTTAATTCTCTCAATAATTGTGCAAAGAATTAGAAGCTTGGAGGCTTGGAAATTTTGCTAACTATTGGCCAAAGGAAGTCATTAGGTGGAGGATAGGAAATACTTGTGCAGGTTAAGCTCAAGGTTGAACAGAGCATATTGTATTCATCTCAATTCTTTGACCAAGGGTACAAGGAAATAGGGGCTTGGAGATCAACAGAAGAGGCTAAGGTTTGGCTTGATTTTTCTTGTGAGATGGGATATTGATCATACTGAGTGTTGGGATTGTTCTTGTGAGAACAAGCATTGTATTCTTGTCTTGGATTTCTAATTAATGCAATATATATAGTAGGGGTTTCGAGTTGTGGCTTTCCCCATATACATATTGGATTATGTGCCATTGATGTTCTTCCTCTTGCCGATTATTGTTTGCATCGATCTATTGGATTTTTTTGGTTAAAGGTAGAAGTAGATTCTTGTCCTGTGCTTTAGTAAATTGCATGAGCTTGTGAATCTAAAGGAAATTCTACATCCTTAAGGGTAGATAGGAATAAATTCAGCTTTTGGTCATCAAAGGTATAATCATAGGTCTTACAGACAACAACAAACTCAAACATAAGTGTCAGGGTTCTCATAGGTTAAGCCATGGAAGTGAGAAAGGGAAGTAGCGCTTATATTATTCATTCTAGCCTCTCCATTAGTTTCTCTGATAGAGAAAACCTCCTCATTCTTGTTTTCAGCCATGGTTTAGGGAGGTGAAACGGGTTCTTCTTCTTCCCAATAGGTTCCTAAAAATTCTCAGGCTGTTCACCTAAGGGGTCTTTTAACTCCCTTGTAGTTAGAGAGGGAAGTTGATAGTCACTGAAGAAGAGTGAAGGGTGATTGTTTGATGGTGTGGGGGTGTTTGGTAATAATTTTCCTTGACTATCTCTACTCCTACAAGGCATGATTTTCTTTTCCTTTTATGTGAATTTTTTCAAAATTGAATGCAAACCAAAAATAAATGCTTAAGTAGAAATAACATCTACTTGGACACCTTCTTGGCAACGACGCCAAAAAGTGGTGAGCCTTGTTATTGCAGCAATAGTTCTGCAACTCCTTGTTATAGACATTTTTGGGCACTGCACCCCAATCATAAATGTCCATAAATTGAAGGCTCATAAGTCCCTAAAAGTGTTGCTTCACTACCTAAAGGAACAAGGTCAGTTGATTACATCATCTCCCAGAAGTTCTCCACAGAAAACAGCTCAAAAATGGTCAAAACTGGACCATACTGAATGCCCAGTGCAGAGGGTGTGATGCATATCACCTTCCCAGTGTAAAGGGTGCGATGCATACTAGATGGCTCCTCTGTAGGGTGTGATGGGCAAGAATGGACAAATGGCAGGGACAGTTTGTGAGGTGGAAGATCATAGAATCTTCTAGAAACTTCCCCTCTGACACTTGCCTCTCTGATTTCGACTAGGGATGAGTAAGAGATCATCAATCTCCAAGTGGAATCAAGAACTATCAGAGAGAGGACACTAATCAAAAATCCCAGAAGCTGACTCACCCCCCTGCAATCATCTATATATGGATCCCTCATCCGAGAGATCCAAAGGCTGGAATCTTGTATCTTGTAAGGAAGTGTTGTTGGTTTCTTGGTGGAATATCATAGTGTTGGCTGATCTAAGCTTTACTTGAGGTGAAGAAGGGCTTTCTTGTTGGAGGATGATGCTGGGTCAGAACAATTGGTTGTAATCCTCTTGCTATTCTTGATATTAATAAAGCTATTCAAGTTTTCCTCCACATTCGTGTATGTTTGATTATATATGCATTTGTGTGGTTAATACATATCTGGTCCTGTGTTATTTATGAATATAGATCTCTGTTCTTCGATAGTATTATGCTACTTTGATTCCACTGATGCTCTCTGAAGCTGTGTAGACAAAGAAGGAGTGGCAAAGATCTATCGAGAAGGAGAGGAACCGAGCAAGGAACCAAGTGCAAGACAAAGGTTGGTGTCCCCTGTTCCCCTCTTGTCTATTTTTCATAAAGGAAAACGAAAGTAGTTTTAACTTGTTTGTTTCTAAGATAGCTACCAGTCTTAGTGGGAACAACAGCTCTAAGTGGACACTATTCTCGATAACAAAATGGCGACTCCACTGGGAGCGAATAGATTGTTTGTTAGTCTATTTTTTGTTTATTTTATAAACTTACAGATGGAGCCTGAAGTCAAGCCAGCTAGCCTTAGAACTGCATTTTCTATGCAAGTGCAAAGTAGATAAATGTTGCTTCAGTCTATCTCCGGGTTTTGTTTATAAATTGAAAAATCAATCTGCAAACACTCTAATTGCCCTAAGTGGTGGCTCTAGTAACCTCCTTAGACCAACCCCTGTGATTTATATTTACTGAACATCACTTACTCGGCCTAAATCCCTAAACTGAACTACAAATTGTGATCAAAGACTAGATAAAAGTCTCGCACTGGTACCATCGCACCTTCCCTTCAAGGCAGTCTGTATGCATCGCACTTCCCGTGTGCAATAGGTGCACTGCATACTAGATTCCCTGTGTGACAGGTGCGATGGTCAGGGAAGGTTAACTTTACCTTCATACTTTGGTTTTTCTTCACTCTTTTCAGTTCTATTCAGGAGTTTTGCTGTCTGTGGTCAGTATATCTCTGTGGAAACCCTCTTCTCTTCCATCATTCCGCCTCCATTGTGCAAAGAACTGTAAGTGTTTTTATGTATTGTGCACCATTTCCAGTTCTCTTTTACAAAGAAGTATCGTAATGAGACTGTCGTTCCTTGACCTGAAAGTGTCGTTTTCAGTCATAGAAAAGAATTCCATTGTTCTTGATAGTCGATTGTACTGTTACTCTTGTATGTGATTTGAATTAGTAGTTTTTCAAGTGTCGAAAACAATTTTCATTTCGAAATCGCAAAGTGTCGTCCTTATCTTCATTTCATTTTGAAAAAGAAATTTGTTACTATTGTCGCTTTGGAAAGTAATTCAAATTTTCACTTAGCATTCTTCTTGTCGTTTATACATTAAGAAGGCTGAAAACAAATACATGCATGTGCATTTGCATTTAGACTGCTTGGTTTGATTTAGGACAGTGCATTTAGTGTGTGCTTTGTGCTCTTTGTTGAAAGACCCTCAGTTTTCTTTCCTTAGTAGCTAGGATTTTCATTGCCAAAAGAAGATTAAACATTTTTTTATCATCTTAGACTACATTTTAGGAATTGTATACACATCACGCGGTGAACTTGAAAGGCAAATTTTTAAACAAGATCAACTATAAAATAAATTTAATGAATCTAAAAATGTTTTGGAACTTAATGCACAACATCTAGAAGTCTAGGCTAGAGACGTATTCCAGCGTCGTAAAACCTGGTAACTATTGTTTTCATTGTTGGTTGGGTGATTCCTCCATTTTGAGATGACAAGTGCCAGTACGGACTTGTGCTCCCACGTACCGTCGAGTATATATTGGGAGACCACAATAGGCTATATCCTTTATCCTTAGGAAGCCGTGTCTGCTGCCCTATCAATCGCAATGCACTGAACACAACATTCGGGAAGATTGACTGCCGCACCGTAAAAAGTATTCTACAGTTTTGTGATTAGTTTGGTAATCCCTCTGCCTAGATTTCCAGAGAAGTATCTTTCATTCCTTTTTAGACTCCTTGAAGGAAAAGGTCCATCTGAGCACTTGTCACTTCAGGCTCATTAAAAATTGAAGGCGACTAGAGTCATCTTTTGTTTTTTCTCGACTCTTAAAAATTGAAAAAACAAGTTGTGTCAAAGCGTCCAAAATTTATTTTAATTGGAATAACATCACAAGTTCCCTCGTTGGTCTTTAGGTTGAGAAAAATGGAGTCTACCAACCAAGGATTTCCCCTGGGAGGAAATCCTAGTCCTTTCTCCTCTTGGGGAGATGTTGGTGCACCCCATATGGCCACATCGTCACTTCCAGGGTTGACGATTGGTTTGCCCGTATGGCTCTTCTCTACCTCTGTCGTTCAGAATACCGTAATTCCTTAACAGTCAAGTCAGCGACTAGGTGATGCTATAATTACACCCCCAACCTTCCACTTTGTCCGTTTCTCCCTCTCCTCCTTCCTCTTCGCTTGATGAAGCTGGTAAAGCTAAAGATCAAGTAACTGAGAAGAAGAAGAAGCGGAAAGAGAAAAAGGAAAAGAAGAAGAAGGAGCCAAAAGAAAAAGGGGGCAACCATGTGTCGTCTAGCGAAAATCCTCACACCGCACTGTCTAAACCTAAATCTCCATGTGTCATTTGCAAAGGAGATCACTATCATCGAGATTGTCCTTGAATCCCTTGGATCTTAAGGGACCGGTCTCCTCATTTGCACAATCCGGTGTCGTCAACATCTGATGATCATGTTGAAAGTACACCATCAAACCAGTGAAAGCAAAGTATCTAGACAAAAAAGGAATCGCAAATTTCCTTGTAAACTGTGTGAAGGCGATCATGCCGTCCACCGTTGTCCCTTCCTCGACGAAGCCAAAAGAGTTTTGGATGACCGTCTTGCTTCACCGCTACAGCTCCCTCCTGGACATAAGAAACTCTTGCCGAGTCCACCACTGGTTGAAAATCTGACCAACACGCCATTGTGGTCAGTCAAAGCGTCTATCATTGAAAATGAACCCTCTGAATCCATACTTGACGAAATTCAAAAGGTCGAGGCGGCAGTTGACCCGGTTTTGCCTTCAAAGGGATCATCTTTGAATGATACCATCACTGAAGAGAAAGAGAATGCCACCGTTCAAATTCTTTTCGTAAACACAGACCTCGATGAACTTGGGGGCAATCTACCCGTTCCTTTACCACATGAAGGAAGTTCATCAAATTCGTATCTAGCTGTCTATTCGGTCCCACCTCCAAGCAACCTAGTCATTTCCTTTGACTAGAATCTACTAGGCAGACCCCGTTTACCAGCTAGTGTACCATTCCTAATCATTGTACAAGTTTACAGAATGGTCATGGATGGTACCATCATAGATGAAGGGGCTTCTATGAGTATCCTTTCCTCAACTGCTTGGAAAGCGCTTGGTTCACCATCGCTTTTGCCTGAAATGAGAAATCTGACAGGCTTTGACAAAGGAACCAGTCGACCGTTAGGGATCCTGTCATAATGGTGCCCATTACTTTGAGAAGGAAAAAAAACCGTTTTTTTCACACACATGCCCGTATGGGAGGCCGGGTACCCGTACGAAACGTGATGGTAGTCCAAGACACCTGGATTATATCTACTCTTGGGCGTGACTATATTTATTGCATGGAGCCGTTGTCTCTCATCTCTTTAGATAATGTGTTTTCCCCCGCATGAAGGCAGAGTGGTCAAGCTCGTAGACCAGCTGTCATTCCCCAGTTCACACATAGCAAATAGTCAAATGCCATCCCTAAATGGTCTTTTCACGCAAGGAATGTCTCATCGATCTCCATTCCGTCCACCTGATGAGCGCAAGTGATTCGGGAGGATATGGCTGAAACCCAGGGGGCATGCATCCTGGCCTGCTTTGGCAGGGAAACTCTAGGTATAAAGTAGGTTTTCGCGGAGGAAGATGACTGGTCCAACACCCGTCCTAACAAGAAAAGGGAGCTAGACCAGAATAAGATTCCCTCGTCAAGGTTAGGAGGTTGGGATTTAGAACCACCCTGGTCCAGATGGACTAAGCCAGGAAGTGTTTCTATCTGCAACGTGGATGGAAACTATCTTGCAAAAGTAAGAGCTTCTATATGGTAACCTAGAAATTTTTCATTATACGTGGGGGCATGCAAACCTTTTTGCATGCAAGCGAAGAGCAACCATTTATTTTTTAAATTTGTAGGTCCTCTAACCATTTAAACTCGTAGGATTGGTCGTTTCCTAGCTTGCATAAAGAAAGGATTTGGGGAAAAGCTTTAAAAGGTGCAAGCTCCATAAAAAACGGCATCTTAGATGAGATATCCTTATTATATGACTGGCACGAGCAGTTTTAACGCGGAATTCAAGCTCGTTAAAAAATAAACATAAGCAATGAGCAAATTTTCCCCCAGAGTTTAAGCTCATTAAAAAATGAACCGATCCCAGGTAAATAACCATTGTGAATGCATTATCATCAGCTTTTTAGCCTTGGTCGTGTTCTCATCATCACTCCACTCTATTATTTAGCCGATCAATGTCGCCTCCCATTTGATTGTTTACCCCTTTCGAGGAACATCTGCGAAGAGTGATTTTGTTAGCCATCCTTGTGACACTGCCGTGATTGGAAAATTCCAAACCTTACCTGGAATCAGCAACTACCCGAAATCATCACTCATTCCTCGGAAAACGAGTCTCCTTTAAGCTCTTTTCAACTGACTCGTAAAATATGAAAAGATTGTCGAGCGATTGGCCTCTCCGGCTCATTAAAGTCATCGGAAGTGCTATCCCTCCTCTATATTTTAATCTTTTTAGACTTGATGGATTATTACACAAAAATATCGAGCGCCTGTCTTGTTCGGCTCGTTAAAACTATCGAAAATTCATCCCTTTCGTATTACTTTACGCTTGTTCGGACTTAAGGGATTACATGGCGAAAAAGAATCATTGGAGTTTCATTTTCGCCCCTTTCAGACTCTCTAAAATTGAAAATAACCGAGTTATATTTGTCGTTAAACTCGTTAAAACCTAATAGTGACAAACTTGTCCAAATGGACGAGAACGAGTTTCACTGTCGCTAGGCTCATTAAAACATAGCGACAAGTTCACCTGAAGGGCGAATTATAGAACAAGCATATGTTATCCTCCTCAAGCTTGACAAAATTAAAGAGGTACTAGACAGCAATGACTGGGGAAAATTGGGAAGAAAACTTGAAGAAACTTTATTGGTAGCAAGTCACTCTTGAACATGACACTTTCTCTCCGCATCCGAGTCGGGTTGGGTTGTTCCGTTCACTGGTCATATCACCATTGTCTGTCACACC
>APFE030416612.1:130767-175089 GCA_000404065.3 Pinus taeda
AATGCCCAGTGCAGAGGGTGCGATGCATATCACCTTCCCAGTGTAAAGGGTGTGATGCATACTAGATGGCCCCTCTGTAGGGTGCGATGGGCGAGAATGGAAAAATGGCAGGGACAGTTTGCGAGGTGGAAGATCATAGAATCTTCTAGAAACTTCCCCTCTGACACTTGCCTCTCTGATTTCGACCAGGGATGAGTAAGAGATCAGCAATATCCAAGTGGAATAAAGAAATATCAGAGAGAGGACACTAATCAAAATCCCAGAAGCTGACTCACCCCCCTACAATCATCTATATATGGATCCCTCATCACAGAGATCCAAAGGCTAGAATCTTGTATCTTGTAGAGAAGTGATGTTGGTTTTCTGGTGTAACTTCATAGTGTTGGGTGATCTAAGCTTTACTTGAGGTGAAGAAGGGCTTTCTTGCTGGAGGATGATGCTGGGTCGGAACAATTGGTTGTAATTCTCTTGCTATTCTTGATATTAATAAAGCTATTCAAGTTTTCCTCCACATTCGTGTATGTTTGATTGTATATGCATTTGTGTGGTTAATACATATCTGGTCCTGTGTTATTTATGAATATAGATCTTTGTTCTTCGATAGTATTATGCTGCTTTGATTCCACAAGTGCTCTCTAAAGTTGTGTAGACAAAGAAGGAGCGGCAAATATCTATCGAGAAGGAGAGGAACCAAGCAAGGAACCAAGCGCAAGACAAAGGTTGGTGTCCCCTGTTCCTCTCTTGTCTATTTTTCATAAAGGAAAATGAAAGTAGTTTTAACTTGTTTGTTTCTAAGATAGCTACCAGTCTTAGTGGGAACAGTAGCTCTAAGTGGACACTATTCCTAGTAACACTCCCAGAGGCTCCTCAACTTTATTTATCAGCCTGAGGTTCATACAAACTTCGAGGTGACAGCACTATATACACAGTAGATGGAATTATACTCATACCACCCTCAACTAGATCATTTTATCATTAGGGATCCAAGACCATTCTTCTACTGAATTAGGGGGCATTAACTACTGAAAGTGAAATTCAAAAGCTATCCCTAGTGCCGAAAAAGTAAATGCTTTTTAAATCTAACTTGTAAATTCTGCTATTGAATCAATTCATGAAAGAACACAAGAGTTATGATACTTGTAGAAAGGAGACTACACTAATTGCAATCAACCATCTAGCTATCAAATTCACTTGAAGCCAACTCACAACTCAAGATTTCATGCATCCTCTATCTAATTCACACTTTCATATAAAGTAATGTCCTACTTGCCAAATATTTGATGAAGAATTAATGTTATTTTATCTTGTAGTGAAGGAAAAGGAATGGAGGGAATGGCCTAGGTGGTACATCTGATCATGGAGTCTAAGCTGGCGAGTCAACCTACTCTTAAACTAAACCATACAGGCATTACAGGTCAAAACAAGGAAAAAACGAGATGTTACAGGAAGTTGGTATATGATTCATCTATTGCGATAGGAATTCTTGCAATGCTACATGAAGGCTATCGAGAGGGTTTGGAAGGCAAGGATTATGGGATCAAGGGATTTTAAGATGGATGAAGGTTGTGGTGGATGGATGGAAGGTGAACAACACCCCTAGACAAGCTCAATACTTCAGGAAGGCCAATTTTGGACTAAGAGGGTTACTCACGGTGACCTAAAAAGAAGAGATCAAGAAAAATGGTTGGGATTCATCAAAAGAGAGTGGAGAAGTTTTGGATGGTCCTAGATGAGATGGTGAAAAGGCCCCTTGCATGTAGGTCTAATAGTCCTGCAACATCACATGCACCTTCTCTTCCTTTCATTTACAACATATTATAACCAATAGTGGAAAAGATGAGTTGAATTTGGAAACTATCTAACTGATGCTAAAAACTCTGATCTATGCAATGAATTAAATTATAAGCTACAACAATCATATGTAAAACAAGATAACTAGTGTAGAATTTTTCCAAGAAATCATCACATAGTGTTTTTAGGTTGTGATTGTAGAGTCCTCCCATGAGAGAGATGAGATAGAGGTAACAATCATAGAATTTTTGAGGAATTATATTCTACTAAAATGTAGCAACTAACTGAACATTCTAAGCTAAAAGAAATATCAATACATAAGAGGGACCTAAGCTACTAGGGTTGGGCCCAAACCCAATAGCCTCAACCCTCTAAACTAACTTAGTGATGGACCAATAAGAAACTTCTCATTATCATTGCAGAAATGTCAAATACATCACATAATAAGTCAAAAATAGTAGTCACAAGTTCTTGAGCTCAATAGCTTCTTAGATGAAAACAAAATTCAAATCCTAATGAGTTCCTTGGCATGTTTATTTATACAAAAGGGTAGCTACCAACAAATCCCTAGAAAATAGAGATGTTTGTATCCCAAAACTCAAGAAAGGCAGATCTAGATCTTCCTTGAACTGCAATGGCTTGGTTGTCAATGACCCTGAGGTGATGAGCAACAAAGTGGTGATCTTGGTTGATTGAAAGAGTTAAGAAGGTAGGCAACCTCCTAGAATATCTCCCTATTGTCTACTTTGAGCTCCTGCATTGAAATTATCTCAAAATTGTCCCAATTCCTGCATTTAAACCATGTTAAGCCACATGACATAGAAACACATCTTTTATCCTCCTCACTAAGCATAATATAACAAAAAATGTAAATAAATGTGAGAAAGAGATAATTCTAAAGCTAGAGGATGGCATTATGACCCTTGTGATATACCTATTGATGAGCTTCATCACTCTTCATAGGGGAAGCTAACATAAACGAATGGAGGGATTTTCACCAAGTTCATACCAAATTTGGGGAAGCATCAAGGCTCATTATGAATACAAAGAAATCATAATTGATTACTAACATGTTGGAAGCAGAAGCGGCGTCGGAGATTGCCAATCTATTTGAGGTGAAAGTGAGCTCGATGGTAGGAGGCTATGTCAAGATTAGGAATGACTAATCAAAACATTTGAGAAGGAGTTGGCCCTTTGGGAACACAAGTGGCTCACTTTGGGAGGTAGGTTGGTCATAATCAAAGCTTTATTACAGGAAATTTCTATCTACTAGATGCACCTATTTAAATTACATAAAGTAGTAATCAAAATAATAAATTCTATTATTGCTAATTTTCTCTAGGACGAAGTTGGTAAGACAAAGAAAATTCACTTGGACTGTCTAGAAATAATTTCTAGGTGTGAGGAAGATGGGGGTTGGGGCATTAGAGACATAAATTTTTAATCTAGCTCTCCTTGTTACAAATATTTAGAGAGTGTTCAAAGAAGTAGGTTTATTGAAATAGGTAGTAAGAGAGAAATATCTCAACCACTTACATTTAGAGGCTTGGGTTAGCAAAGAAATCTAGAAAAGAGGGAGGCCTCACACATTTGGAGAATCCTAATGAAGTCCGATTATTAGATCTATGGTAATTTGAGATGTGAGGTTGGCAAGGTAGACAAAATAAACATAGGCCTTGATGTCATCAAATGCATGGAAGGAGCCCATATTCCCTCGGTGCCTATCATACATTTTCTAAATATATCGGGTTTCCAATTTATGAACCAACTCGACAACCAACGACATTTTAAACTTTCCCCTCAAAGTTGGTTCCCTCTAGATATCTTAGGGTTCTAGTGGATTTTGAGGTTGAGTGGGAGAGGTATAGATATAAACTCTATCACGCGGGCATTGTGTTGTCATAGAAGGAGGAAATCTTAGCTTAGGGAAGGCATGCTTAAAAAGGGCACATTTCGGTCAAAGAAATCTATGCATACATTACACAGGGGCATAGGTTTCCACACAACATTTCATGGTTGTCACTAGTGTGGCGATGATAGGTTCCTTTAAAACTGAAGTGTTTCATGTGGTTGGCGATACACAACCATATCCATTCGTGGGAGAACCTCACTAAAAGGGGTTTTTAGGGGCTTGATATATGTTCTATGTGTGGAAGGATGAATGAAGAGGTGGTACATCTTTTTCTTACATGCTCATTTATTGTTTCAATCTGGAAAGAGGTTTTAATGTTTCTCAAATACAAGCAGATGTGGATAGATCATCAATCGACATGTGTCTCTCATAATGGATTTAGGGACATAAAGAATATAGGGCGCTTCCTTTCTATATCTGTTGGGGAATATAGAGGAGTGGGAATATTATCAGTTTTTACGAAATCTTCCCCGAAGTGAGGAACATAAGTCTGAAGATTGTGGCATATTTTTAGGAGATCGATTCTTGGAGGCTAAAGATGCAAAGGAGAATAAGTATCTACAGGGAATTTGGGTCGTCAATGTTGGTGGGATATTTTGATGGATCATCATCAAAAGAGGAATGCAGGTGTGGGGCATATATAGTTTTGAATCCTAGCTAGTCCTATAAATTCAGTTGGTTTGGGGAACAAGGAACTAATAATAGAGAAACAATTTAGCTCTCTAGGGTGTATTGTGGTGTGCTAGTTTGCAATTGAGGAGATTATGATTGTTGGAAACTCCAAAAATGTTATTGAGTCGGCTCAGGTTCAATCTACTTTTGGGACACCTTCTCTACATCATTGGATGCAACATATCATAGCCCTTTTGGAGTGTCCTTCAAGCACATCACATACACCCACATATACAAAGAGAAAAATATGGTGGTTGATCACCTTTCTAAACACGGTAGATATGATCTGTTGGGCGAAATCAAATTCAAATCCTTTGTTAGAGCATTCAACGATTCAGGGAGTTTCAAATTCTAAAGGAAAACCTCGATTTTTCTCCTCATGCAACATCAAAAACCATATTAAGCATTTGATATGCTTTCAGCAGAAGGTCCATTATATTTTTTTATGGTTTTTATGATTATAGGTCTTAGCTTGTATATGTAGCTAGTCTTATTTCTATATTAAGAAATTAGCATACAACAAATATGAATAAGAATAATGAAGTTATCAAGTGTTTCAAGATATCTCTAGTAAGAATGTAAAATAATAATAAACCTGTTTTAATTAAATATTTTAATTTTAATGACTTTAATTATTATTTTTAAATAATAACCCCACTTCCAAATATCAATAATAAATCTTATAAAAATATAACCATTTCAATAAAAATGAGTATTGTCACTGTTCAAGCATGTGAACTTATATAATTAGTACAATTATCTAAATATAACCATTTCAATAAAAATGAGTATTGTCACTGTTCAAGCATGTGAACTTATATAATTAGTACAATTATCTTTATAAGTATCAACATATATAATGATAAATGTTAAAAGCATATAGGTACTATCATGATTTTAACCTTTATTTTCCAAGAACTTGAGAAAAAGTACCAATGCACATCATCACAAGAAATTGGAAAGAGAGAACTAAAGTACTTTCTAGAGTTACATTGAGGACATATTATTTAATGTGAAGTGGATTTTATCTTTTTATCTTTTTATGCAAGTTGTTCGTATTAATCTTTGAGTGCATATTCAATTTTGATAATAGTCGTTTGTGTTAAACATTAGTGTATATTCAATTTTGATAATAAGGGATTTAAAGTTTTAAGTATAATAGTTAAGGTTTTATTTTAATTATGTTTTTATTTAAATTCGATTAGTTTATTATATTATTTTTCATTTATATTGATAGGTTTAGAGGAGAAAAAAATAGAGGAATCAATTTATAAGGTTATTTTAGCAATGTATTATAGTTAAAAAGTTTGGGCATGAAATCTTTTGTGGTTATTTGAGGCATTAAATATTGTTTTTTTTTGGTAAAAAAACTTTCAATTATGTTGGAAATTTGGACTTGTACTACACTCAAAGACCTATCTAATGATGTAAGAAATGTGTCACATAGAGCTTATATGTAAAATTTATGCCTCCCACAAGTTTACCTATCATGTTGACCACCTTGGTACAAGAGGATGCCATGTCAACCCCTATTACTCATTCATGTGGACTAGCTGGACTTTCAAGAAGACTCTAGAAGGCCACAAATCCTAACTCTAGTTGAGGATCAAGGGAGTCAAACCTTACCCTTAGTTGGCTATTGGTCTATGTTAAATACCAAGCCACTAGGAGGAGTAGAGGTTCTATTCTATGTTACTGTATTATGTTCCATAATTGTTCATAGAAAATTGGAGCGGGAAGTTAAAGAGATGAATCGAGGAAATTAAGATTCTATAGCAACCTTATGATCCACAAGTATCAGGTAACTCCATAAAGAGTATCACTTCCTTTGTACTTACATTTTTCCACACTATAGAAAAGAGAGTAGAGCAACCTCACCTTCTAGCAAGGTTTTTTATGTAAGAGTTTCCAACGATTAAATTTGTGTCTATAGTGGATGGTGTGTGTATTTATTTTATTTTATTTTTCTCACATTTCAACTATTTTATTAATTTAAGCATTAAAATATTAAATAAAGAATTTGGGATCTCTTGACAGTGCTAGACCTGCCAACATTTCAAGGGGATCTCCCTAGTAAGAAGTCCCAATTAGACCTCAGACCATTTGGTGTAGGAGTCCCACTAGTGGGTCGTAAGGTAATGCCTTGATCACGATGTTGCACAGAGGCAAGTAGGATAACTCGGTCATTAGCAAGGGTGTGACTGTTGCAGTGAGTTAAGGAAGGTGTATGAGAGGTTCTAACACTTCGATAGGAGAAGAAGGTGAAGGTGAGTTCCAAGTTGAAAGGGATGAGTCCCAACTCAACTAGGAACACCCAACACAAAAGGACATGCACAGCTTCCGGCAGAGCAGTCCACTCGGATGCGGCAGTCACATCATACAAGGTAAGATAACACATACAACACTCACGGATCAGTCCGAGACGAGTGCGACAGTTGTTACAGCAAGGTTCATGTGAAAGGTCTGTCTAATGTCCGACAGAGCAGTCGACACGGACGGTGACAACATTAACAACATATGCAACACATTAACAACAAGATTCATATAATTGGATACAAATAAGTTCATACATAAGTACATAAGTTAAACAACATATATCATTACGACAACCAGAGTAGTCCAACTACAATAACAACATATGCATGAAAATGTGTTAGCATTTATTATATAAAGGAGTGTAAGTCACAATCATATAATACACCATGTAAACCTGCTAGCCCTAACAGTGGAACGTTACAGCCACATCTGCCTACTCCTCTAAAGAGATGAACTAACTCCGTGTAGTAGAGAGGCCAAGGCGCGTTACAGTACTATCCAAGATTTATCCAAGATAGTCTTATTAGAAGCTTGGCTGACCAAAAGCCTCTACAATGAGTTATGAGGAACTATTTATAGCAAAGGGTGGGGTGACCCTTGACATTCCGCTTTGTGACAGTTCAACTACCCTCATGACTCTTCAACTACTTTATGACTGTTACATTCAACCATTGACACTTGACTTACACTTGACATGACTCAACATTCCAATGCACATGTACTCATGTGAGACAACATGGCGTGAGAAAGCCTTGCAAGACATCACTAGAACTCGGTCCACTATGATGAGACCAACTCTTTGACATTCTTGTGATGGTGAAAGTGGTGAGCTGATGCCAAGCTTGGTTGTCCATGTTGGTGTGCATGCACCTCATGGTGACATCTTGCTGAAGCGAACTCTTGCCTTTGTTGCAACTGATGCATTGGTTCGACCCTTTCATCCAACATGTCAGCTAACATGCACATGGTCTTCTTGGGTACAGTTGAACCAAAAACACACTGATGTATAGTGTCTATGCTGATCTTCAAGTGTGTGTTGGTGGTCATGTGCATCAACTTGCCGAAGTACGTGTTCAACCCCAGTTGGACTTGCTTCTTGTCTTTGGGTTGGTGAGTCTGTTAAATGGGTTTAATTGCATGTGTGCGCTCAATGACATGCACGTTGTTGAATTCCTTGCATCCGATCAACAACACCACTCACCATGTCTACTCTATATCAGTTGTTGGGATGGATCCTTAACTTGTATGGGCACAGTTTCATCCGTGAGTGCATGTTGCGCCCACTGCTATTCCTGTTCCCGTTGTAACTCATTCGTCTATCTATGTAGATTCATGTTCTTCCTGATTTGTTGCTTCAGCACATGCAACTCCTTCTTTGTTCCATCTTCTGCCTTCGCTCGATCTTCATGTGGTGCCATCGCTTCATAGCTGGAGTCTCCAAAGTTGCTTTCATCATCAATGGACTTGCTTGAGCTTGCAACCTTGTTCCGCCTCCATGTTGTCAACAACCCTCTTCTTGCATTCATCGCATTTGGTATGTTGTCTTCAGCTCCTATTCATGATGCTGCTCATTGTGATGCTGCTACTATCATATCTTGATGTCCTTGTCTATGAACAAATTGATGTCATCGTGGGTAGGCAAGTCCATAAAAACTTGATTGACTGCATCCCAAAGTGTGCTCTGAACGATGTCTTCGTCTCTACTCTCTTGGAAACCATTGTACCTGTATTGCTGAGAGGCAAATGAACACCTGCGATACTTGGAGACATGGCAACGCTCATGGCAAGAAATATATCAGTCGAAAACCAAAATGAACATGATAACTGACTTGCAACATACCTGGGTGAATGATCATGAAGGTTGCACAATTTTTGTTGGCAGGTCAGGAGATCGACTGCCAAGACTACACAAGGCACAGTTTGGGCTACTGGGAGACTCACTGACTACTAGAACTGCGCAATGCACAATCCAATCTAGCTCTTGACTACTGGGATTGCACAATGGACAATTCCAGCTGGGAAGGATTGTTGGCCTAGGGACAGATTTGCACAATTTCTTGGACCAAGCAGCCATTGTCCTCCAGAAATGTGCAAAACAGTCCTGGAGGCTAGTGTTGGGTAGGAATGTGCAAACCTAGAGACGAAGGTGAGCCTTCCTTTCCCATATTGCGCAATGCAGCCTTGGTGGAGGCAGAGCCTGGGCCAAGGTTTGCCCGACTCACCGATGGACAACTAAAAGCAAGTAAGTCATTGAATGCATGGTGACACTAAGTGATAGTATAAGTGATTAATAGTGCATGAAAAACATGAATGAAAGATTCAACAAACAGATCAACATGCATGTGGGTGAGGAAGTTCACTAGTTGGGTGAACGTCCATGCATAACAGTTTCATGCATGCAACAGCAGTCGGATAGCAACGCAAATTGAAACAGAGCTAGGACAAGCTAGTATATATGTAAATGAAAACAAGCGTTCAAAGAAATCAAGCAAACAATACTCCCACAAGTGAAAACACAAAAAGTGACAGAAATGCAACACAAGGCATGGGACACAGGCTTACCCCAAAACAGCTAAGCTAAATGTTCCGGTTGCTCCTAGATGTGATGTGGTATGTCAAAGTTGCAAGGTTGATATGAGGAATGAGATCTATAGCGTCTAGTTGATGAGTTTTGATAACATCGAGGTTGTGACACGCATGCCATGAATCTAGGGGAAGCGACACTTGGTGTGAGGTTTCAGAATTTCTCCTTGCATGTAACCTCCAACTGCTAAACATAGATCCCTGAAACAAGGGATTCCTTTGCATGCTTCATTGGGAGAAACAACCAATGCATGCAAGTCTTTTGCTTAGTCCCAGAGGGAACTGGTCAATGCAGCTGCACATGCAAGAGATTGCTTGACTGCTGGAGAAAAATGTGCATTTCTGGCTGGCCAGGAGATTTCCACAAATTCTAGGCTGATTAGCCTTGCTGGGGAAATTTTCATAAATCTTGCTAGGAGTGTTGGTAGGAAGGATTGCATAATCCTGGAGCTCAGCAGGCTACCAGAGAGGATTGCAAAATTTCTGGAGGGAAGGCTAGTTTCCCTCCAGAAATGCGCAATTTTCAAGGGGAAGTTGCTCAGCCTGCAACTAGATCAAGTACGGGTGAATAACCTGTGAGGGGAATGGATCAAGTTGTGACCGATAGGCTGCCTTTATGCAAGAAAGGCATCGAAGCTTGTGAACTTGATGAAGCAAGGCAAGTTTTTGTGAAGGTTGGAAGGAAGGCTCCAAAACCAGGCTAAGGAAAAATTTTGGAGGGTGGTTGTAGCGGCTACAACACTTGGCGACAGAATAGTAGAACTCCAACTCTTTGAATGGACCTTGTTTGTGAAAATCAAGTCTAACACGTCCGGAAGTATTGTTCAGTTTTCAACTCATCTTGGTTTAACACTAACTTGATTGTAAGATGTAGCATCTGCCAAACCCTTGGTCGATTGACACACATTCCAAGCCAAGGAAACACGATTATTTTGATTTGGGTCAAGGGGTACATAGGTGCACAAGCAGTATAGTCTTCAGAGTCTTTATTTCATCTCTGGTATTGCTCCACTGCCAATAGGCTTGGATAGTACCCCGGTGGAGTCACATAGGAACAAAGCATGGCTCCGCTACTTGTGAGCCTAGTCAGTACCCCGACAGAGTTACTTGCATCACCTCCCTACACAGGAAGCCTTTATCCTTATTCATTTTTCATTTTGAATATTTGACTTTTCATTTTTCACTGCATATATCACTTATTCGTTTCAGAGGCAAAAGATGGATCCCGACTTATTGAGAGCAGAAGAGGTTGTTCCAGCAGAGAAGTAGTTTATTGTATCTCTGATGTTCCTGTTAAGGTTTTCCCCCTTACCCTGCTCTACTTGAATTAGCTGACAAGGGTTAACCCAAAAACAATCGACTAGAGAAGGTGACACTAGTTAGCACGCAAGCGTTGTGTTTACACCAAGGTTCACTTCAAACAATACATATTTTCCTTTGATGTATCATGGACTAAAAGTAACAAGCTCATCATACATAGGCAAGATGACAGATAACCAACTAGTGATAGTTGTACAAGCCCTCTTGTACTTTACCTAGCTCGCTTCAAGAGTCATACATGGTTTCATGCAACATGGTTTCATGCAAAACTAACCTATGAATGAAACAAGTGAACGAACTAATAATCAACAAAGAAAAGCAAGATCAGAAGTGAAAATGAAAGCAAAGCAAGTAAAAAAACAAGCAAACAAAGAACTTAAGAAAACAAGCATGCAAGCAAACAACTGAAAGCAAACACTACTCCTACTCCTACACTAACGGTACATGGGCATGATCACGTGAAGTGATACTTCCAATGCAGCTACCGGTGCATTGGTGAAGGCTTGGTCCGTGAGAAACCCAATTGTGCGAACCAGCAAGCAAGAAAGATATAACAATGAAGACAACCACACTTCATGATTCAAAGTGCCCACGGGACATAAGTGAGTGCATGTATATGACGGGCAATCCGCGAACTTATCATGGTTTTGTGTGACACTACGTGCAACTTTGAAGCATAAGCACACTCTTGACTATGACATGCAAGAAAATGAAAGAAACGAAGATAACTTGCGTCACGCACAAGTGCTTGCAATCTAAGACTCCTCCACTGCATGAGCAATGGGATCAGGAATTTCGAGTGGAGGAAGTAAATTTTGAGTGCTAGATTGATCTTGAGTGCATAAAGATGAGTGATGAGGAGCCTTGAGTGTTTGAATAATTTCATGATCAGAAGCAAAACCAACCTCAGGATAGCTAGGGACTGACATAACCATCAGCTCGAGCTGAAGTGCCTCGATGGTCTGTGGGGTTTCAACTTCGTTGACAGATGGATCTTCCTAGACTAGTGGCTTAAATGGATTAAAAATGAGTGAATCAACATCGTGATCAGATGATGAGGTGAAGAGATCACGACAACCAAGATCAGAAAATTCACGATGTTGGTTGGCATCCTCATGGTTTGATGAATCACACAGAGGGGTAGATGAGGAGGAAGGGTGTTCACCCTCTGTGTTCTAGAAAAAGTAGATGAAATATCAAGTGGATTTCTTATGAATGATTGGTCCTCTCCTTTGTTAGATGATGGGCTAACATACAGTGTGTCCTGCAAAAGATGAACAATGGATGCATCTGTGGATGAAGACACACATGCAAAATCATGGATGGAAATTTCACAAACGATGTTACAAAAGAATGGAGGGGGATCAGAAGAAAGGGAATCATCCTTAGCCGAGTGTTGATTCTTAAGCTCCCACTCATACTCATCATTAATGACAGCGCATGTTGGTTGTGCAACACCAACTCCGTCATTGGGTTGTTCCTTGTTCACAACAAGTGAAGAGTTTGGAATAGACAGACACAAGACAACAACATTAGGATGAACACCTGGGTGCGAAGACAGATGTTGTAGAAAAGAATGCATATGAGGACTCGAAGGACTCACAACCAAATCTACGTGAAAATTGAGTGAAGTGATGTTGGGAAGGTGCGAAGGATGAACAGGTGTGTGAGCATGATCCTCAACATCACTGGGTAGTGGTGGAGCTATTGAATAAGAGAAAGGCGAACAATCAGTTGAGACAGTGCCCGCTTCCACATGAGATTACGCAGCTCCATCAACGAAGAATGTTGAGCGAATCTTGATCTCAAACTTTCTCTTAGGATGGGCAGATTTCTTAAGGGAGTACATGAATCGGTCCCAAAGATAAGCAAATTTCATGTAGCTCCTCGAAGCTTGAAACTGCAAGTGGCTTAATCAATAACGAATTCATGCGGAGCACTCCGTTGTTATAATAGTTTCCAGTCAAGATGGTTTGGATCAAAATGATAGAACATGTCTTCAATAAGATCACATAAGTGCTCAAATGAGTGCATGGTGTCAGCCAGTAGGCTGAGCACCCAACGAAATGGAGAGTTGCGAAGTGTGTATGCAAGCAGCAAACTAACATGTTCGTCAGAAAACTCATTTTCCTCGTGAGTCATGGAAATAAATTTATGTATGTGCTTAGGCCAGGCCACTTCGCCTTCACCATTTACATGTAAGTGGGAAAGAGATTAAAAAGCCTCCCCAAGATGGAGACATCTTCATGATTTGAAAAACACCTTGGGGGAAGAAGAGTGCAAGACTCCATGAAAGATATGAAAAGGTTCAAAACTAGATGAGAGGACACAGCTTGTCATCGGGCCCTCCTTCTAGCACCAGAAATGTTGACGGGCTTACCCCAAAATATTTGAGTTGAATGTGCCAACTACTCCTAGATGTGATGTGGGATGTCAGAGCTGCAAGGTTGATGTGAGAAATTAGCTTTGCAAATTTCGGTTGATGATTTTTAATAACATCGAGGTTGTGACGCGCATTCCATGAATTTAGAGGAAGCGACACTTGGTGAGAGGTTTTGGAATTTCTCCTTGCATGTAACCTCCAACTGCTAAACATAGATCCTTAAAACAAGGGATGCCTTTGCATGTTGCCTTGGGAGAAACAAACCATGCATGCAAGTCTATTTTTCTCAGTCTCAGAGGGAACCGATCAACTCAGCTGCACATGCAAGAGACTGCTTGACTATTGGAGAAAAATGTGCATTTTTGGCTGGGAGCTGGGCTGGATGCCCAGGAGATTTGTGCAATTTATGGGCTGAGCTAGGGAAATTTACGCAAATCCTGCAGGGAGTGTTGTCTGGTAGGATTGTGCAATCTTGGAGCCCAGCAGGTTGCGAGAGAGGATTGCACAATTTCTAGAGGGAAGGTTGGTTGCCCTCCAGAAATGCACAATTTTCAATGGGAAGTTGCTCAGCCTACAGCTGGCCAAGTCCAGGTGAATAGCCTATGAGGGGAATGGATCAAGATGTGACCAACATGCTACCTTTGTGCAAGAAAGACATTAAAGCTTGTGAACTTGATGAAGCAAGGCAAGCTGCTGTGAAGGTTGGAATAGAGGCTCCAAAACGAGGCTAAGGCAAAATTTTGGAGGGTGGTTGTAGCCGCTACAACACTTGGCGACACACTAGTAGAACTCCCGCTCTCTAAATGGACCTTGTTTGTGAAAAGAAAGTCTAACACCTCTGGAAGTATTGTTCAATTTTTAGCTCATCTTGGTTTCACACTAACTTGATTGTAATATGTAGCATCTGCCAAACCCTTGGTCGATTGACACACAACCCAAGCTGAGGAAACACAGTTTTTTTGATTGGTATCGAGGGGTATATAGGTGCACAAGTAGTATAGTCATCAAAGTCTTAGTTTCATCTCTGGTGTTGCTCCACTGCCAGCAGGCCTGGACAGTACCCTAGTGGAGTCACATAGGAACACAAGCATGGCTCTGTTGCCAATGAGCCTCGTCAGTACCTCGACGGAGTTACTTGCATCAACTCCCTGCATAGGAAGCCTTTCTCTTCTTTCGCCTTATTCATTTTTAATTTTGAATTTTTGACTTTTCATTTTTTCCATTTTCACTGCACATAACACTTATTTATTTCAGAGGCAGAAGCGGGATCCTGACTTATTAAGAGCAAATGATGTTGTTCCAGCAGAGAAGTAGTTTATTGTATTTGACATGCTTGTTAAGGTTTTCCCCCTTACCTTACTCTACTTGACTAAGTTGACAAGGGTTAACCCAAAAACAATCAACTAGAGAAGGTGACACTAGTTAGCGCGCAAGCGTTGTGTTTACACCAAGGTTCACTTCAAAAAGTATGTATTTTCCTTCGATGTATCGTGGACTAAAAGTAACAAGCTCATGATATAGAGGCAAGATGACAGATAATCAGGTAGTGATAGTTGTACAAGCCCTCTTGTACTTTACTCAACTCTCTTCAAGAGTCATACATGGTTTCATGCAAAACTAACCTATGAACAAAACAAGCGAACGAACTAACAATCAACAAAGAAAAGCAAGAGTAGATGAAAAAATGAAAGCAAAGCAAGTAAACAAACAACAAACAAAGCACATAAGCAAACAAGCATGCAAACAAACAACTGAAAGCAAACTCTACTTCTACACTAACGGTACATGGGCATGATCACGTGAAGTGATACTTCCAATGTAGCCACCTGCGCATTGGTAGACCCATGTTGGTGAAGGCTTGGTCCGCGAGCAACCCAATTGTGTGAACCAACAAGAAAGAAAGATATAACAATGAAGACAACCACACTTCGTGATTCAAAGTGCCCATGGGACAAAATTGAGTGCATGTGCATGACGGGTAGTCCGCGGACTTATCATGGTGTTGTGTGACACTACGTGAAACTTTGAAGCATAAGCACACTCTTGACTATGACATGCAAGCAAACAAAAGAAACAAAGATAACTTGTGTCGCGCACGAGTGCTTGCAATGTAAGACTCCTCCACTACATGAGTAATGTGATCATGTAGTTCGAGTGGAGGAAGTAAAATCTAAGTGTTAGATTGATCTTGAGTGCATACAGATGAGTGACGAGGAGCCTTGAGTGTTTGAACAATTTCTTGATCGGAAGCGAAACCAACCTCAGGACAATGATGGCCTGACATAACCATTAGCTCAGGATGAAGTGCCTCGATGGTCTATGGGGTTTTGACTTTGTTGACAAATGGATCTTCGTAGAACAATGGATTAAATGGATTAAAAATGAGTGAATCAACATCGTGATCGGATGATGAGGTGAAGAGATCACGACAACCAAGATAAGAAAATTTAGGATGTTGGTCACCATCCTCATGGTTTGATGAATCACACAGAGGGGTAGATGAGGAGGAAGGATATTCATCCTCTGTGTTTCCGAAAAAAGAAGATGAGAGATCAAGTGGATTTCCAATGAATGATTGGTCCTCTCCATTGTTGGATGATGGGCTAACATACGGTGTGTCTTGCGAAATATGAACAATGGGTGCATCCGTGGATGAAGACACAGATGTGAAATCATGAATGGTAGGTTCACCAACGATGTTAGGAAAAAATAGAGGGGGCTCAGATGGAAGGGAGTCATCCTTCACCAAGTGTTGATTCCCAAGCTCCCACTCATACTCTTCATTAATGACAACGCATGTTGGTTGTGCGACACCAACTCTGTCAATGGGTTGTTCCTTGTTCACAACAAGTGAAGATTCTGAAATAGATGAACACAAGACAGTATCATCCAGAGGAACACCGGGATGCGAAGACGAAGGTCATAGGAAAGAATGCATATGATGACTCGAAGGACTCACAACCAAATATGCGCGAAAATTGAGTGAAGTGATGTTGGGCGGGTGTGAAGGATGAATAGGTGTGTGAGCATGATCCTCCACATCACTGGGCAGTGGCAGAGTTGTTGAATAAGAAGAAGGTGGATAGTTAGTTGAGACAGTGTCCACTTCCACATGAGATTGCGCATCTCCATCAACAAAGAATGTTGAGTGAGGCGTGATCTCAAAATTTCTCTTGGGATGGGTAGATTTCTTAAGGTAGTACTTGAACTGGTCCCAAAGATAAGCAAATTTCATATGGCTCCTCAAAGCTTGAAACTACAAGTCACTGAAGCGCTACCAAAAATCAATAACAATTCATGCGGAGCCCTCCGTTGTTGTAACAGTTTCTAGTCAAGATGGTCTGGATCAAAATGATAGAATGTGTCTTCAATAAGATCACGTAAGTGCTTAATTGAGTGCATGGTGTCAGTCTGTAGGCTGAGCACCCAACGAAATGGAGATTCACGAAGTGTGTATGCAAGCAACAAACTGACTTGTTCGTCAAAAAACTCATCTTCCTCATGAATCATGGAAAGAAATTTATGTAAGTGCTCAGGCCAGGCCACTTTGCCTTCACCATCATACGTGTGAGTGGATAAGAGGTCGAAAAGCTTCCTCGAGATGGAGACATCTTCACGATTCAAAAAAAACCTCGAGGGAAGAAGAGTGAAAGACTCCATGAAAGATATGCAAAGGTTCAAAACTGGATGAGAGGACATAGCTTGTCATCAGGCCCTCCTTCTAGTTCCAGAAATGTTGACGGTGTTGGACCAGCCAACATGTCAAGGGGATCTCCCTTAGAAGTCCCAATTAGACCTCAGACCATTTGGTGTAGGATTCCTAGTTTATTGGGTATCAAGCCTGATTATCTTCTTTATTCAGAGGTATCACCGCATTGGACCCCAGTTCATAATGTGGCGACAACGCCACCCATAATATTTGCATTGCAAGGGGGGTCCAGGAGCTCCCCCTTGGTGGGGGGTCGGGGACAGCGCCCCCAAAGCTAAAAATAGATGTAAAATTCCCTTGTAAAATTTTGTAATTTCATAGTCAATCTTGGTCGTTCATTAGGCGGAGATTTGACGGTAGAAGTTATGTTTAATTTAGGGTTTTTTGCCCTAGAAGGCAACCCATCGCAATATATGAGGAAATTGTATTACATCTATGTAGATCTGTATTATGAGTGAGAAAGAGAGAGGAGATTGTGTAAGAGCGAAGAGGGTATTACAACAGATTTGTTGTAGGTTGTATCTCTTCAGTTTGTTGGATAATATAAAAGGAAGGACTGGTTGTTTCTCTGTGGACGTAGCCCAAATTAGGTGAACCACATATATCTGTGTCTCTCTTGTTTTATGTGTTTTTTGTGTTTATATTTCTATAGTATTTTTTATGTGTTCCATTACTCTGTAATATATAATTTTCTAACACAATGGGTCATAAGGTAATGCCTTGACCACGATGTCGTACAAAGGCAAGTAGGATAACTCTGTCAGTAGCAAGGGTGTGACTGTTGCAGTGAGTCAAGGAAGGTGTATGACAGGTTCTAACACTTTGAAAGGAGAAGAAGATGAAGGTGAGTTCCAGGTTGAAAGGGATGAGTCCCAACTCGACTAGGAACACCCAACACAAAAGGACATGCATAGCTTCCGGCGGAGCAGTCCACTCAGATGTGGCAGTCACATCATACAATGTACGACAACATGTATAGCACTCACGAATCAGTCTAAGGTGAGTGTGATGGTTGGTACGACAAGGTTCATGTGAAAGGTCTGTCTGATGTCTAGCAGAGAAGTCGACATGGACGGTGACAACATTAACAACATATGCAACAAATTAACGACAAGATTCATATAATTGCATACAAATTAGTTCATACACAAGTACGTAAGTTAAACAACATATATCATTAAGGCAACCAGAGCAGTCCAACTACAATAACAACATATGCATGAAAATGTGTTGGCTCTTATTATATAAAGAAGTGTAAGTCACAATCATACAATACACCATGTAAACCTGCTAGCCTCAACAGTAGAACGTTATAGCCACATCTGCCTGTTCCTCCAAAGAGATGAACTAGCTCCGTGCAGTGGAGAAGCCAACGTGCATTACAATATTGTCCAAGCTTTATCCAAGATAGTCTTATCAAAAGCTTGGCTAACCAAAATTCTCTACAATGAGTTATGAGGGACTATTTATAGCAAAGGGTGGCGTAACCGTTGACATTCCCCTTTGTGACAATTCAACTACCCTCATGACTCTTCACCTACTTTATGACTGTTACATCTAACCATTGAAACTTGAATTACACTGGACATGACTCAACGTTACAATGCACATGTACTCATGTGAGACAACATGGCTTGAGCAAGCCTTGAAAGACATCATTGACACTCGGCCTGCTATGATGAGACCAACTCTTTGACATGCTTATGATGGTGAAGGTGGTGAGCTGATGCCAAGCTTGGTCGTCCATGATGGTGTGCATGCACATCATGCTGACATCTTGCTGAAGCATACTCTTGCCTCTATTGCAACCGGTGCATTGGTTCAACCTCTTCATCCAACTCGTCTTCTAACATGGGCATGGTCTTCTTGGGTACAGTTGAACTGGAAACACACTGATGCATAGTTTTTGTGTTGATCTTCAAGTGTGTGTTGGTGGTCATGCGCATCAACTTGCCGAAGTACGTGTTCATCCCCAGTTGGATTTGCTTCTTGTATTTGCATTGGTGAGTGTGTTGAATGGGTTGGATTGCATGCGTGCACTCAATGACATGCATGTTGTTGATTTCCTTGCATGTGATCAAAAACACTGCTCACCATGTCTGCTATGTATCAGCTTCTGGGATGGATCCTTAACTTGTACGGGCACAGTTTCATCATGAGTGCATGTTGCACCCATTAATGTTCTTGTTCCTGTTGTAACTCATTCCTCTGCCTTTGTAGCTTCATGTTCTTCCTGAGTTGCTGCTTCAACACATGCAACTCCTTCTTTGTTCCATCTTCTACCTTCGCACAATCTTCATTTCACATCGTCACTTCATAGTCGGAGTATCCAAGTTGCTTTCATCATTAATGGACCTACTTGAGCTTGCAACCTTGTTCCGCCTTCGTGTTTTCAACAACCCTCCTCTGGGATTCGTCGCATTTGGTATGATGTCTTCAACTATTGTTCATGATGCTAATCGTTGTGATGTTGTTGTTGTTATATCTTGATGTCCTTGTCTACGAACAACTTGATACACTTAATCCACTGAATCCCTAGGTGTGCTCTGAACGGTGTCTTCGTCTCTGCTCTCCTCGAAACCATTGTACCTATACTGTTGAGAGGCATATGAACACCTACAATACCTGGAGACATGGTAACACTCATGGCAAGCAATCTGTCAGTCAAAAACCAATATGAACATGAGAACTGACTTGCAACATACCTAGGTGAATGATCATGAAGGTTGCGCAATTTTGGTCGGGAGGTCGAGAGACCGACTGCCAAGACTTCACAAGGAAAATATGGGCTACTGGGAGACTGACTGACTGTTGGAACTGCGCAATGCATAGTCCATTATGGCTGCTGACTATTGGGATTGTGCAATGCACAATTCTAGCTGGGAAGGACTGCTGACCCAGGGACAAATTTGCGCAATTTCTTGGGCCAAGTAACCACTGTCCTCTAAAAATGCATGAAACAGTCCTAGAGGCCAGTGCTGGGTAGGAATGCACAAATTTGGAAAGGAAGGTGAGACTTCCTTTCCCAGATTGTGCAATGCAGCCTTGGTTAAGGCAGAGCCCGGGCCAAGGTTGGCCCGACTCACCAACGGGCAACTGAAAGAAAGTAAGTCAGTGAATTCATGGTGACACTAAGTGATAGTAGAAGTGATTAACAGTGCATGAAAAGCATGAATGAAAGATTCAACAAACAAATCAACATGCATGTGGGTGAGGCAGTTCGTAGGTTGGGCGAACGTCTGTGCAAAACAGTTTCATGCATATGACAGTAGTGAGATAGCAATGAAAACTGAAACAGAGCTACGAAAAGCTAGTATATATGTAAACGAAAGCAAGTGTTCAAAAAAATCAAGCAAACAGTACTCCCACAAGCGAAAACACAAAAAACGACAGAAATGCAGCACAAGGCATGGGAAGCGGGCTTACCCCAAAACAATTGAATTGAATGTGCCGACTGCTCCTATATATGATGTGGGTTGTCAAAGCTACAAGGTTTATGTGAGGAATGAGCTCTACAGTGTCTAGTTGATGAGTTTTGATAACATCGAGGTTGTGACGTGTATGCCATGAATCTAGGGGAAGTGAAACATGGTGGGAGGTTTCAGAATTACTCCTTGCATGTAACCACCAACTGCTAAACATAGATCCCTGAAACAAGGGATGCCTTTGCATGCTGCCTTGGGAGAAACAACCCATGCATGCAAGTTTTTTTTGCTCAGTCCTGAAGGTAACCGGTCAACTCAGCTGCACATGCAAGAGACTGCTTGACTACTGGAGAAAAATGTGCATTTCTGGCTGGGAGCTGGGTTGGCTGCCCAAGGGATTTGCGCAATTTTTGGGCAGAGCAGTTGACTACTTCCCATATTTGCACAAATTCTGGGTTGAGCAGCCTTGTTGGGGAAATTTGTGCAAGTTAGTAACATCAATAGCAATATGAAACTCCTCATGGTGGCTCTAGCAAGAAAGGGTATGTAGATAACTAAAACCCTCATTAATTCCCAATTTTAACCTATCAGGTATGTAGAGGAGCAATAAATCTGATGGCACTACTTGAGGTTGAGTTAGAGGAAAAGTGTATAGTAGTGCACCATTAAGTTCAAAAACATGGCCATAATGTTTGGTATTTCTGCCAAGAACCTATATGTGCTTATCAAGTATCTAGGGTGTCTACATATCCATCGATAAAAGCAAGTGATGCTTTTTAAGCCAAATATGGTGGATGAGGCATGTGTAAAGTCATAATATCTAGAAAGCATAGGCCAAAAGAAAGGGCAACCAACTAGTTCAAAGAAAAAAGAGCACTAAGAAGCTTCCAAGTAGGGGAAGAAGAAGTGAAAAGGGGGAAAGGATAAGAAGACAACATCCACTACATATCAGTGTAAGGATCCCAACAACCATTATAGCCATTACAACATTTATTTTCACACTAAGGAAAAGTGTTGGGAACTACATCCAAATATAAACCCAAAGAACTACAAATATGGAAAGGAAAATAATTTGTCTTCATACCAAATTGCAAGAATTTGGATGGTAAATGAAGCAATAATCCCATCCATATCAATTATTAAAGTTGCAATGTAGAAATCATAGTTTTTGCAAGGAGAATGGGTTCAATGTGTTTAGTGGTCTCTAACCAAAGGTAAAAAAGCTTGCATTCATGGATCATGATGACTTGTAAACTATACATAAAAGATGGAACATTTACTTATCCATGTGTAAACTGACTTTCCATAGTGGAATTATACCTAGAAAAAGATAAATATTGGATTCGCAATTGTGGATCTTCATTTTGAGGCAACACAAGGCTCTAAAGGAAGTTATTAATCCTTACATTTGATTCATTATCAAATTGGCTCTCCATCATCCCATTACGGATATGAATGCCTAACCTCCTTCTACTCTTCTGGGTTTTGATTCACTATAAAGGATAAGGAATGCATTGGGAAAATCCACTTTAAGAGTGCTAAAACATAGTGAAGGCATATCACTACATATGCTTGCATTTGCTTTGATATGGATTTTAATTAAGGAGACTTTTATAGAAATCACAATACTAACAAAACACCACATGTATAGCCAACAATCTCAATATGAGCAAGTTTCCTTCTAACATAGGAATTTCTTCAAAATAGGACTCATTGCAATGTCAAAAAAGTCAAACATTCCAAAAAAGATTAGAGAAAACTCAACTTGGTGGGATGGGCAAAAGAGAGCCACCACTTATTCACTCCAGTTACCATTTGGATAGTCATAATAAATTGATATGCTCATTTTCTCAAGGTAAGATTCCAATGCAAGGAGGTAAAAATCAAACTATAGATACCAAAATAAGAAAACAATCCCCTTCTACATGTTGGACACTAGCACAAGAGGGAAGCAACAAGAATTCAACCAATGGCCATCTTTTTCCACACTCTATGGATAAACCACCAATAACACAATTTCATTTGGACTCAATGAAAGCAAAGAGAGAAACACGGCCAACAATAATGATCACAAAGGTTTGTTAGTCACAAAGGGGTAGTACCTTCCTCTCAAACCCGCTCCCAAATACTCATCAACTACCCTAAAAAAGTTGGTTGGCATGCTAAAGAATGAAGAGGTTAAAAAATTTCCAATATTATAGTGATCCCTCTCAAATAAGGAAGTGAAGGGATGAAGAAATATAAGAAGGGGAGCTACAAGAACTAGTTACACCATCCCGATCCTAACAAGAGGAATTAAACTAAAATATCCAAGAAGAGAGAAAGTAATATATATTATTGGAGCATGACCTACATGAAAAGAAATCAACCTTGAACTTTATTTTAGATATTTATTCAATTATGTGGTCAATTTTTTTATTATATTCATGTAAACAACAAATTAAAGGAAACACTAGCAAGAAAGGAGAAGCACAATTCATAATCTCCCTCCCTCAACAACACAAGGAGGTTCCTGTTGAAAAATGTAGCAATAAATTCTCAATTTGATTTTGCCTTGATTAAATTGATAAAATTCGAATTTCCACATCAATAGACAACTTGGATGTAGTTATCTTGTGTGACATGGTGTGTGTCATCCAATTTACTCAGTAAATTCAAGTTGGAGGAGTTAGAGTTGAGTTAAGCATGTGTGATTACAAATTTCTAGCAATCAAGGTTAATTATTTCAAGTTGTTTTTAGTTAAATTAGTTCCAACTATTGGAGGAACTAGTGGAAGGTCAGTTGTGCAGTGGGACTTCATTCAAACTCAATGATCATCCAGTTAACAGATAAATCAACCCAAAATAGCTAGTGCATTGTTATCGGGAAAACTAGTATCCATTCAGAGCTGCTAGTCCCATTAAGACGGGTAGCTATCTTAGAAACAAACTAACTAAAGTTACTTGTGTCTTCCTTTATGAGAGATAGATGAGAGAGAAGCAGAGAGTACCAACCTCAGTCTTTCACTTGGCTCCTTGCTTGTTTCCTCCCTCCTTTGACAGAGCTTCGCCACTATTTCCCCACTTGTCTTGCTTCAAAGAACACCTGTAGAGTCAAAGCAGCATAACACCATCAAAGCATAGAGATCTATAACCATAAACAATATAGGATCAGATGTATATTAACCATACAAATGCATACATCAATACAAGATTCAGAAATATACAAGAATATGGAGGAAAACTTAAATAGCTTTATTGATAGAAGTAGTAGAAGAAAGGATTACAACCTAGCGCCATCCTCCCAGCATGAAAGCCCTCTTCACCTCATGAAAAGCTAGATCACCCAACGCTATGATGTTTCACAGAGAATCCAACAACACTTTCTTACAAAATACAAAATTCCAGCCTCTGGATCTCTAGGATGAGGGATCCATATATAAATATTTGCAGGTGGGTGAGTCAACTTCTGGGATTTTGATTAGTGTCATTTCTCTGATAGTTCTTGGTTCCACTTGGAGATTTTATGATCTCTTACTCATCCTTGGGCGAATTCAGAGAGGCAAGTGTCAAATGAGCGGTCCCCTGAAAACTTTGAAAAAAAACAAAAACAATCCAGATTCTAAAATCTACCCAAGTCATTATACATCAATCAAAAACCAAAAATGAAAACAAATTTCTCAAGTCAAAACAAAGGAAAACCAAAAATCAGATTCAAATCCCTAGTGGAGTCGCCAATTTGTTGGCCAGATAAATCGATCTTGCGGACAAGACTGATCTCCCTAGTATCAGAAGATAGTCTAGCAACAAATAGACAAACTAATCTATCTTTCTCTAGACATATGCAATTTATAAATAAATACTATAAAGGTGTTAAGACCCTACCTTAAATCCAATGCTTCTTCATAGTAGTCATCCTTCAATCGTTCGAAAGAGTTACCTTTGAGAACCTGCAATCACAAAAAAGCAAACATTAAATAGCACCTGCATAGCAAATATCATAAATCATGTCTATTATGGTGATCAAGAAATCCATAAAATAAACCATGAATCAATAGCTTATTGAGAAAATCAAACTTATTTGTATTAACTTTGAAGTAGAAGAACCTTACAACCTTTTCAGCCTTGATGTTGAACAAGATCTTCCTGGGGTCCAAAACGGGAATTTCCTTTACTTTGACAAGCCTTGCACTCTTCCAAATGAGATCATAGAGGTATGTAATCTCTCCTCATAAAAACTCAACTAAGAAGACTAAGTTCCAACAACATTTCACCTCAAAAATATTCAGCTTCCAACCTCCCTAGTAACCAGCCCAATGCTTCTTTTTATAGAACAGAGGAGGAGGTTACAGGTCCACCTATGAAGGGATAGAATCCTCCTCCAAAGGGATAAGCTCCTCACATCAAGGGGTTAGCTCCTTAAGGTATGGGATGCATGAACCTTAAGAGAGCAAACTTGCCACCTCAAGATTCCTTCCAGAAGCTTCTAGAAATGACTGAAAGTGAGTTTTTAGAATGTACTCGCGCCTTTTTAACTTTTACAGGGGTCCGCACCCATAACACATAGACAGAGTGGTCAGGTGTGCAGGAGACATGACCATTACGTGCGAGACCACAGGTAATACAAAGAGAAAGTGTGGAACCAGAGTTTTAGGGACTTTTGAGGGCTTTCTCTTATTTTCAAGGCTTGATATGAGGAGCTGAGGCTTAAGACTTGCAAAAGAGGAAAGTATGAGTGGTAATGGACTCACATAGATTGCAGAATGTCAAGGTGCCAATTTTTAATGCAACACATTGATAGCTCGAAATGGGGGGGAACGGTCGAATTTGAATTCAAAAGGTGCTATAAAACTCAAAGGGCTAGAGAGTGGAAAACACTTCGTCATTTGAGCATTGAGTGGTTGAGTGGAGCATAGAGTGTTAAGAGCTGAGCAATGATAGAGCCCCTGAGTTCACAAAAGACAAAATACTATGTAGAGATGATGACGACCACTAAGGATGGGTTAGGAATTGAGGAAGGAACCATCGGTGAGGCCGCGCAAACCCCCATGGTACAGGATGTTCCCAAAGGCACTGGGATTGTGACAGAAATCCCCAAATCATCGTGGATGCAGAGGCGAGAAGAAGGATAAGAAAGCAATGGGACCAGTACACATGTTCTCGAGGAATCCGCGGCACAAACATTTATCAATGGAAGAAAAATGGAATGCAGTCACGATTGAAACAGATGAGGAGGAAGAAGATTTGTAGGCCCTGATTGCCGCCACAGAAGAAGAAGAAGACGTGAAGGAGGACATCCAACCATTGCACTTTGCTGTGAAACTACTCGCGTAAGTCCCTCCGCGGAAAGGAAAAGCCAAAGTACCGAAGGATTTGGATGCAACGAAGAGTTCACTCCAGACCTTGCTCCTCCCCAATGGCATTGTATTTGAGGGCTCGCACCTAGGCCACGTGCCCACCATGAAATTTGAAGACTGGGACCTTGCGGAAAGCAAGAAGTTCCCACACTTAGAGATGGAAAATCTGATGAAGCAGAATATTGAGGGGGCAGTGATAGCGTTACAGCCGCGAAAATGGATGCGCGGTGCGGAAAAGGCCGGGTTGTTGCACTTGTTATGGATTCCACATTTCCGTCGTGCACCCGTCACCATTTTCGTGATTAGGCAGCTGCTCTACCTGGTGCATGATGGGTATCTATGGCTGGAAGAGCCTATTCCCATCACGACAGATCTCATCCACCGAATTTCTTGGCTTCCCTGTAAAGGAAAGGACCCCGCGACGATAGACGGGAAAAGTAGCGACTTGGCTCTTGCAGAGGCCATGAAGGCAAAGTATAAATTGGAGAAAAACAAGAGGGGCTACACCATCTCCAGCACCAAGGATAAGGGGGTGTGCATAGCCACCCAAATCCTGGTCAGTAAAGTGATGAGAAAATGTCGCGCTGATGAGGTACCAGCGTTGGTGGTCGCGTTGGCCGAACAATGTGCAGAGGGGGTCCAATGTAACTGGGCCGAGTTTCTCTGTGATGAGTTTTTGCTAAACTGTCACGAAGCCCAGGAGCAGGGTAAGACCTTCCACTATGCGTGGTTTCTCTTATCCATCTTGCTGGTGCAGGAGAATTGTCGGAGGATAGTCAATTCCCAAACATTGCCCGAGACTTACCAGAGGCCGCGAAGTATGCTTCGCTTTGGGCCACCAAGGACACGAAACGGATTCGCGACATAAAAATTTTCTGGGTGCTCATGGAGGTGAGCATCTGAATGTGGCTCAATAGGAGGTCGTGTCTGTCACCTACAATGCACAATAGTTTGCAGAGTTTTGCAGACTTCAAGGCGGATATGCACAACATATACATCAGGGCACGGAAGGATCCAACGAAGCCGTGGACAAAGCTACCATTTGTAGCCACTGACGACATGATCTTTACGGTATTGGAGACATGGCCTCTTAAGTGGTGCGCCCCAGATTTGGCAGAATTGGAGAAAGCGGCAACACAAAAAAAAAGGATGATGCCAAGTTGCGTGTCACCCAATTGGCCGCGAGAAGGCAGAAGGAAAAAGCAGCAGCTGAGGTAAGAGCAGTTCGCGAAGTGACACAGGAAGCCGCGGAGTAGAAGAAGGCCGCAAATGTAGCAGCAACAACGTAGACATCAGAGGCCACAATGCTATAGGAAGAGGAGGTCCAAGCAACGTCCTCAGGGCAGGAGGCAGAGGACACAGAAATAGCAGAAGGGAGCGTGGACCAAGTGACCGTGTCCACATAGCTCAAACAACCGCGCATTGCAGAGAGATCGGGTCCAAGGAACAAGGTCAAGGCCTCGAAGCTGGGCATGACCCGATCACCTTAACTGAGGTGATCTCCATGACATCGGCAAGACGGTCCACGATGTCACCAACGAAGCGCTCCAAGAGTTTATGATGGAGCACCAGAGTGTGTTAGGGGCCCTCAAGTCACAACTGCAAGAGTTACAGGTGCGGGCCCCTCAGGAAGGTACCCTGTCTACCCACGTCGCAGCAGGTACTTCAACAACCGAGCAGATGCTACGCACAAGGATGGCTAACACAATAGTGTTTCCAAAGGGAGCATTAGTATCATCAGATGCGATGGACCAAATGACGATTAGCATGATGAAAGGCCTTGGCCTTAATCTAGCTGCCCTTCCCCGAGAAACGCTCTATCAGCTACAGGATGGAATAACAACAGAGCTGCGTGCTAGGGAGTACCACACGATCCAAGTTCTTAGTGAACAAAAGATTAATATGGAGCAGCTCAGCTTATAGTGCGACGAGTTGGTGTCGCAGAACCAAAGGTTGGCGTAGATAGTAGATTACGCTTGTCGACGCATCCCAGAGCTGGCTATTGCAGCAGATCTACTGGTGGAAGTGTGGATCCACAGTTTGGCCAGTGTAGTCTGCGACGCGAGAGAAGAGACAACAAGGGTACAACTGGATCTAAATCTCCAGATCGCCGAGCTATGGTTAAAGGCGCAGCCTTCCACTCCCCCAGAAATCAAAGAACAACATGTTAGCGCTATTACAGCAGGGTTGGAAGAGATTGGAGGTGCAGTCCGCAACTGTACCAACATGTTGGGATAGGTGCTTGAGGTCCTCACTATGTTGCAGGAGGACCCCAACATCCAGTGGCTAGAGACAGAGGCACGCGAACTCTAGCAATAGTACGACAGCATCTGGGGGACTACGCATACAATATTCCTTACTCATCGGCTTGCAAGAATGCAACAAGCCAAGGCACTAAAGGAGCAGGTGGACGCAGCGTGCCATAAGGAAGCAGTTCTCAAAGCACGCGTCTAGCCATGGATTAACGAAGCCTTCACAATCACAACATATATTGAAGGAAAGCTCGTGCAAATTCAGGGGATGCATGCACAGATGCCGTGTAGCACGTCGGAAACAGAGGGCTCAAAAGAGAGAATGCAACAGGTACAACAAGCAGCAATTCAGTGCGCTGCAGACATCAAAACCGTTCAGGACCAGCTGGAGGGACTCCTCACCAAGATCGCCACACCGACAGAGTGACTCGAGGGCGAGTCACGATGTTTGTGTTGGGCGCCTGTTGGGCATGGACATGGAACCCCCCCCCCCCCCCATAGCATGGTTTGGGGCTCAAAGCCCACATGTTGAGTAATATTATTGTAAAAACTCTGCGAATTGCAGGCGTGGAGCACGAATTGTATGTTATAGTAATAGGGTTGTCTGCCCTAAGTCTTGAATGTAGTGGTGGCCTACCCATGGTCCGCGGACCATGGGATTGTATAAATAGAGCAAGGCTCTAAGTTGTAAAGTAGTAAGTAAATTAACCAAAGGATGGAGACTGAAAAATAGCAAAGAATAGAGCAAGAGTCTAGTATCTTGGGTCGTAGTAATAGGAAGAGGCTCTACAGCTGAGTGCACAGAGGCCTAGTAAAGTCCACAGCTAAGTGCACAGACCCCTGCAGCTAAGTGCATAGGGCGGAGTCGAGTTTATAACCAAGGAAGACGAATAATAAAGAGAAGTTGTATCTGTTCTTGTGTTATTTCCTGTTTGATATCATTTGCAATTATACCGTTTATTTATTGCGCGTGCTTGTATGAATGGTGAATATTGTTAAGTATCACTGAAAGCATACAAATAAGCTAAGTTAGTCCACTAATATCGGGTTACTAGTAAGGATCTGGGTAATAACACTGTTCGGGCCCCGGGTAGGGCTACGCGAAGGCAACATCGCAGGTTGCGAGGTACTGATAAGTGCGCATAGCGACATGCACAGAGGATCAAACCGCAGACCACTTGGAACCCATCAGACATCCCCAGGGTGTGGAAACCTGGTTCTAGCACCCTCCCATACTACTTTGGGTGAGACCTCAGTCCATGCTCTGTGGACTGTTGCCGAAAGGTCCAGTAGTACTGGGATTTGTTTCTCTAAATCATCTCCGAACTTGGGTCAGGTCCCAACAAGCCAACAAATTCGTTTTTATTTGTTGTTATACAATTGAATGATTTTGTTGAAACTTTCACCCATTGGATAAAGACATGCATAGGACGTCCCTATAAAGGAAAGGCCAACAACCTTCTTCTAGAGTAAGAGAGGATTGAGACAAGGCTACCCCCATCTCACTTTCTATACATCCTAATTGAAGAATACTTCAATATGATATTAGAACAAGAATTGAAAGGAATTACGATAGTTTGGATTTTATATACATCTCATGATGGAATATTTAACTATGAGATTGAAATATAAACAAGTTTTTGGGAAAATGAAAGGAATTATTATAGTTCAAGTTATAAAAGAGTTAAGCCACTCACAATTCGCATGTGATACCTCGTTCATGAGTGGTATCAATGGTTATAGCAAAGAGATTTGATGTGGTTTTGGATTAATTAACAAATACCTTAGGAGGGTTGATCAACAAGGCTATATAGTAATATATATAGTTGGAACTCCATTAGTCATTGTTACAAAGGAAAACTAGAGTTTTTGAACTTTCTTTGGAAATATATAGGGATTCTCATTGCATTCTAGAGTCCAAAGGCATTTGATTGGTAGTCAATTCTTCATAAAATGTAAAACAAGATGCAATGGTGGAGGTCTTAGTGGTTAAATCTTGCTACAGGAGTAATTTTGAATAAATGGGTGTTATCATCCTTACCTCTATATCAAGGGTTTGCAATGTTTCCTCTAGTGGGGATAATACAACATTTAAGAAGAAGGATATATTAATTTCTCTAGCAAGGGGGAAAAGTAAATTCCAAAAAGACATTATAAATTGAAACATATTGAAGGCACCAAAAGAGAATGGTGGTTTAGATATCAAGGATCCCATGTTCATGAATCTTGTAGTGGGACAAAATAAATTGTGGAAGATAGTTTTAGGGGGGAAGGAATGGTGGAAATCTATAATGTATAATAAATATGTGTGATCAAATAGATTGACATGCTTGGATTCTTCAATTCTTGAAGGGAGAGGATCACACATGTGGAGATTATGTAAATCCATTGAAGTAATCATTCAAAGGCATCTTTCTTATGTGCCTAGTAATGGAAAGGAAATTAGAATATGGGAGGATAGGATTATAGGGCAATTGCCTCTAAGGAGAATGGTTGTAGAGGAAAGGCATTTTGAACACGATTTGAAATTAGTTCATTTCTCTTTTGTCTCATTTTTTTGGAATTTCCCCCTTCAATAAATATATTGAGGTTCAAAAGGGTGGGAAGTTCTAGGAGGCTCAAATATAGTTAAGAAGGGATATCTCATACAACTCTCCAAGCAGTTAAGTCATATGGAAACACATTTGTGGAAAATATTGCCTTCCAAAGGTGGGGATTTTATGTTGGCAAATGGCTCATGGTTAACTTATCACCATCGAGAATATGAAGAAACAAGCATCCTTGGCCTATCTAAGTCTCCACTTTGATGTGAAGGAGAAGATATATCAAAGAACCTTTTGCTAAAATACCAATTCACTAAATAGGTTAGGAAATATTGCTTTTGAAGAGCTCAAAAGGCTCATAGAAATGCCAACAAATTGGCACAAAACATTTCAAGCTTGGCAATAAAATTATCTATGCGCTTTTATAAATAAGCAAATCATAAAAAGTGTATGGATTTCCTTTGCAAGAAAGCATAGCTTTGAAGCAACATAGTAATTTTCAAGCACGCAAAGACAGTCCAAGGAGAAATAGTATTATAGGCCAAAGGATCACTCGTTGAAGTAATTCTTTCGAATGGCATCAATGTAGCAATATCATAGTGTTTTAAAAAAGATAAGGTATTGCGGTTTAAATATTTGATGTGTGGAGGAAATATTTGAGGATTGGGTTTATCAACTTTGGCTTAAAAACTCATCTAGGAATACAATGCAACACGATGTGAGGTAGCTACCAAGGTTAATATATATGGAACATTGGAATCATTAAGAATATGTGAGTTTTTTTTTCTTGTTTACATCTTTATAGAATGTGAGGAATGCTTCATTCCATATTTTCCTCAATCTTCTATTCATGATCTAAGAGTTATTGACTTAATACCTTCACTTTGTGTTAAGCATTTCTCAACTTAGGTGTAGAAGGAGAACAAAGAAATCACAATAAAAACATGTCAAATTATCAATACAATCTAGAGAGGTTCCCTTGATGTAAAACCACTTTCCTAAGAAAAAGTTAAAGTAAAAGTTATATACAACATTTTAAACAAAAACAATTAATATTAAAAAAATTACCATTTATTTTATTTTATTTTATTTTTATCTTGAAAAAACATTTTTGAATATGTGTAAAGATGTATATTTCAATTTTTTTTTTTTTTTAAATCTTAAAAATGATATTTTTTCAAAGTTTTTATATATCAATTTTTTAATTTTTAAAAATTCTTAAAATATAATTTTTTTTCAATCCAAATTATTTTTTTCCGCCAAATTTTTCATATGGAGTCGAATTCAAATCGAACTTTTGGAAAGCCCAAATTTTCCCCCTTGTGGAATCGAATTCAAACTCCTTCACAACTATGATATATGGTCGTTTATTTTTGGAGAGCTTTGTGCATTGGCAGTCATCCTTTGAGCCATTGCGCGGTGGAAAAACTGCTCCAGGGCCAGGGCTCTCACTTTCTTCAAATAAACATCAACAGGGATGCGACCCTCTCGAACATCTTCATCCAACTCAAACAAAATATCCTCGATTGCCTCGCCTGCGGCCGTGCACTCTACCATTTGCTTCAACAACCCATCCTTCAACTCTTGCATCTCACTGCCTGGCAATCCTGCCATTGTATTTCCCTTGAAAACATCATCTGATGAAGGGTCTTCCGACTGGTAATGAGCATCAGATGCAGGAGGAGGCAATGACTGAGGGTGAGGAACACTGGCACTTTGCTGTATAAACAGAGGAGGACACTGACAGAATAACAGGTTCAAATTTCTCACCAGGTCTACAATATTGGATTCAGGAAATACCCATTCTTGCAGATAGGGGACTGAGAACAGTCCTGATGGGTTGACATATGGGTGCCCTCTCTGAATTGCCATATCACTTGTTGGTCTCAAATAAACACGGGGGGACTCCCTAGGATAGGACTCTAACAGCCAGATTGTGACAGGTATGCTGCTCTTGGCATCCTGGTAATGCGTAGGGACCAGTCCCTCCACCTGCAGTAACTTCAACTCTCTCCCGTCGTTGTGAAAGAATATTGAAGCACTAGCCTGGAAACTCGGGTACTCCTGGAACACAGCGCAAAGATGCTGCTCTATCACTCTTTTCATATCCTTGTCATAGGGAAGTTGCGAATGGCACTTCTCAGAGGAGAAAGCCTCTAGGAAATCGAGGGCTGTCGAATGAGCTGAGGCCTGCATTGTCTGATTTTGTGATTGAAGTTGAAGTAGAGATCACAGTGATGCTGTGGGAGTGCAATCAGCTTTGGCTATCTGCACCTCCTCGGAAGTTCTTGTTCTTACAGTCGTGATTTGTGATTCTATATAGCATATAAAGACGTTTATTATGTCTAGAGACACGTCAGAGTTTATATAAATATGCATAAATTTTTTATCTCTTTAATAAATAATATTTTTTCAGGTTACTTTAATTGGTCGACTCCAGTTATTCAAGTATTTTGCTATTAAGTCGGCCGGAAGTGATTTCTTTTTGTGTGGATTGGTTTGAAACAAATTTTCCGTGGAAGTAGTGGCCACAGTGTTCATAGATCGGTGAATTAATATATATATATATATATATATATATTTATTAAAAATCGATCATAAATATAATAGAATTACGAATTTTAATTTTTTGGAAAAATAAATTTGTTAACGCAATTCTTAAAATATAATTAAGTTGCTTAAAATATAATCAAATTGTTTCCGCCAATGGAAAGACAAATCTTATAACAAAAAAAGCCCATGATGTTCTCTTTTCCCAAACATAAGTCATAAGCTTGTGGTAAATTAGGGAAAGATAGTTGTTTAGGCTAATTTACTTATTCCCATGCTTTACTTTATGTTTTTTCTATAAAATTCTCTCATTACTTTTTTCATTCTCCATTCTCAATTTTTTTAATGGTTATGTTTCTTATATCTTTATACATTATTGACGAAACATCCACCACATATCTATTTATAAAGTATATTTGTAATGTAAATTTAATTTTAAAGTTAATTTAAGATTAAAGGTTCAAGCCTTTAGGGCAGCTCAATTGGCTATGTCCTTAAAAATAAAGTCTTATATGAGAGGAGGTTTGGGGTTTAAATCCCATTCATGAGGTTTGAGGTTCAAATCCTCTTGATTCACTTTAAAAAAAAACAACTACTATCCTCAAATCATTTTCGATTTTTTTGAGATCTGCTATATTGTTTGCATGAGATTGAGCATTCATGCACAAGGTATTAGTTATAGTGTGTGGACTATGCGCTCATTCACGAGCATTAGTTGGGGTTTAGGGTTGTGTTTTGAAAATTTGTGTTTTTCTGCTTCTTTTTTTGTACTTTTTCAAGCAATGGGTTAGTTATAGTGTGTGGACTATGCACTCATTCACGAGCATTAGTTGAGGTTTGGGGTTGTGTTTTGAAAATTTGTGTTTTTCTTCTTCCTTTTTTGTACTTTTTCAAGCAATGGGTTTTGGCTTATTGTATTGTAATCTTAGTTCAAGGATTAGGGTTGTAATCTAATCTTGAATAGCGGATTAGGGTTGTAATCTAATCTTGAATAGTGGATTAGGGTTTTGGAGGTTGCAAAATATATAATTATTGTATTATGAATGGATAAAGCTAATCTAATAAAGAAGATAAAGGTCCAATGCTAGGTTATGTGGTTTTCTTTCTCAAAAACTAAATCTTTAGGTATGGATTAGGGTTTTGGAGGTTGCAAAATATATAATTATTGTATTGTGAATGGATAAAGCTAATCTAATAAGGAAGATAAAGGTGCAATGCTAGGTTATGTGGTTTTCTTTGTCAAAAGCTAAATCTCTAGGTATTGTGTGTATGTCATTGTTTACAAGATTTTTCTTAGGAATATCTGTGCATTTTTATTTCAAAAGGTTTAAAATTTGCAAAAACTTGGAGCCAAAAGTCAAATTTTTAAAAAATTTCATAATCTGGACATTGAGCATAAAAGCCAATTTTAATGTTTCCTCTATTTTAATATTATGAGAGTGATTCACCTTCTTTTTACCTTTTTGTTGTAATATATTGAATTTTTATTTTATCTTATTAAATTGATGGAATCATCTTTAAAAATTTTAAATATCATAAGTTTTTGTATATTACTTAATATCCTACAACAACATAAAATGAGAATGAAGCTTGGTGCATCTATTTGGGGACCACAAGTTTAATTAATGATTTTAAGGACAACTATGGAGTGTGATACATAGTCACCCTAGTGTATGGGGCATAAACAATCTAGGGATTCCATGCATAGAATCACATCATGGGCCTCATTCAACCATAATAGATGATGGTTGAATGTGGCAATTGGCTCTCATGTAGATATATTTCATGATATGTAAATATATTATTCTATTTTTGTACTAGTCAACACAATCATCAATGAATGAATAGATAACTTTTTCTAGGTGTCATCATAGGCATATTAGGATTAGAGTTTTTGAACTCTCTGTGGAAATATCTAGGGATGCTCATTGCATTCTAGAGTCCAAAGGCATTTGATTAGTTTGCAATGTCTTCTCTGGTAGGGATAATACAATAGATAGGAAGAAGGATTTATTGATTTCTATAGCAAGGGGGAAAAGAAAATTCCAAAAGACATTATAAATTGAAACATATTGAAGGCACCAAAAGAGAATGGTGGTCTAGATATCAAGGACCCCATGTTCATGAATCTTATAGTGGGAGAAAACAAATTGTGGAAGATAGTTTTAGGGGGAAAGGAATGGTGGAATTCTATAATGTATAATAAATATGCCCGATCAAATAGATTGATGTGCTTGGATTCTTCAATTCTTGAAGGGAGGGGATCACACATGCGGAGATTATGTGAATCCATTGAAGTAATCATTCAAAGTCATCTTTCTTATGTGCCTAGTAATGGAAAGGAAATTAGAATATGGGAGGATAGGAGTATAGGGCAATTGTCTCTAAGTGGAATGGTTGTAAAGGAAAGGCATTTGAAGACGATTTGAGTTATCATGGTGGGAACAAAGGATGGATTTGATGGAAAACATTACCCCTACCTAAACATCTCTAAAAGTAGTTCATTTCTCTTTTGCCTCATTTATGTGGAATTCCACCCTTCAATAAATATATCTAGGTTCAAAGAGGGTGGGAAGTTCTAGGAGGCTCAAATATAGTTAATGGATATCTCATACAACTCTCCAAGCAGTTAAGTCAAATGGAAACACATTTGTGGAAAATATTGCCTTCCAAAGGTGAGGATTTTAAGTTGGAAAATGGCTCATGGTTAACTTATCACTATCGAGAATATGAAGAAACAAGCATCCCAAAGGCATTTGAACACGATTTGAGTTATCATGGTGGGAACAAAGGATGGATTTGATGGAAAACATTACCCCTACCTAAACATCTCTAAAAGTAGTTCATTTCTCTTTTGCCTCATTTATGTGGAATTCCACCCTTCAATAAATATATCTAGGTTCAAAGAGGGTGGGAAGTTCTAGGAGGCTCAAATATAGTTAATGGATATCTCATACAACTCTCCAAGCAGTTAAGTCATATGGAAACACATTTGTGGAAAATATTGCCTTCCAAAGGTGAGGATTTTAAGTTGGAAAATGGCTCATGGTTAACTTATCACTATCGAGAATATGAAGAAACAAGCATCCTTGGCCTGTCTAAGTCTCCACTTTGATGTGAAGGAGAAGATGTATCAAAGAACCTTTTGCTAAAATACCAATTCACTGAATAGGTTAGGAAATATTGCTTTTGAAGAGCTCAAAAGGCTCATAGAAATGCCAACAAATTGGCACAAAACATTTCAAGCTTGTCAATAAAATTATCTATGTGTTTTTATAAATAAGCAAACCATAAAAAGTGTATGGATGGTCACTGTTAAGTTCCTTTGAAAGAAGGCATAGCTTTGAAGCAACATAGTAATTTTCAAGCACGCAAAGACAATCCAAGGAGAAATAGTATTACAGGCCAAAGGATCACTGGTTGAAGTAAATTCTTTCAAATGACATCAATGTAGCAATATCATAGTCTTTTAAAAAAGATAAGATATTGTGGTTTAAATATTTGATGTGTGGTGGAAATATTTGAGGATTGAGTTTATCAACTTTGGCTTAAAATCTCATCTAAGAATACTATGCAACACGATGTGAGGTACCTACCAAGGTTAATATATATGGAACATTGGAATCATTAAAAATATATGTTTTTTTTTTTGTTTACATCTTTATAAGATGTTTGGAATGCTTCATTTCATATTTTCCTCAATCTTCTATACATGATCTAAGAGTTATGAGTTATTGGCTTAATATCTTCACTGTTATTGGCTTAATATCTTCATTTTGTGTTAAGCATTTCTCAACTTAGGTATAGAAGGAGAACAAATTTTTCATATGGAACCGAATTCAAATCGAACTTTCGGAAAGCCCAAATATCCCCCCTTGTGGAATCGAATTCAAACTCCTTCATAACTGTGATGTATCGTCGTTTATTTTTGGCGAGCTTTGTGCATAGGCAGTCATCCTTTGAGCCATTGCGCGGTGGAAAAACTGCTCCCGTGCCAGGGCTCTCACTTTCTTCAAATAAACATCAACAGGGATGCGACCCTCTCGAACATCTTCATCCAACTCATATAAAATATCCTCGATTGCCTCGTCTGCATCCAACTCATATAAAATATCCTCGATTGCCTCGTCTGCGGCCGTGCAGTCCGCCATTTCCTTCAACAACCCATCCTTCAATTCTTGCATCTCACTGCCTGGCAATCCTGCCATTGTATTTCTGTTCAAAGCATCATCTGATGGAGGGCCTTCCGACTCAGAATGAGCATCAGATGCAGGATGAGGCAATGACTGAGGGTGAGGAACACTGGCACTTTGCTGTATAAACAGAGGAGGACACTGACAGAATAACAGGTTCAAATTTCTCACCAGGTCTACAAGATTGGATTCAGGAAATACCCATTTTTGCAGATAGGGGATTGAGACCAGACCCCACGGGTTAACATATGGGTGCATTCTCTGTATTACCATATCACTTGTTGGTCTCAAATAAACACGGGGGGACTTCCTAGGATAGGACTCTAACAGCCAGATTGTGACAGGTATGTAGCTCTTGGCATCCTGGTAATGCATGGGCACTACTCCCTCCACCTGCAGTAACTTCAACTCTCTCCCATCGTTGTCGTAGAATGTTGAAGCACTGGCCTGGAAACCAGGGCATTCCTGCAACACAGCTAGAAGATGCTGCCCTATCACTCTTTTGATATCCTCCTCATAGGGCATTGTTGAATGGAACCCCTCAGAGGAGACCTCCATTGCCTCAGAAGTAGGAGGTAGCAATGACCGAGGGTGAGTAACAATGGCACTTTGCTGCCTAAACACAGGAGGATACCGACAGAATAACAGGCTCAAATTTCTCACCAGGTCTACAATATTGGATTCAGGAAATACCCATTCTTGCAGATAGGGGATTGAGACCAGTCCTGATGGGTTGAAATATGGGTGCCCTCTCTGAATTGCCATATCACTTGTTCTCAAATAAACAATGGGGGACTCCCTAGGGTAGGACTCCAACAACCAAATTGTGACAGGTATGTTGCTCTTGGCATCCTGGTAATGCGTAGGGACCAGTCCCTCCACCTGCAGTAACTTCAACTCTCTCCCGTCGTTGTGAAAGAATATTGAAGCACTAGCCTGGAAACTCGGGTACTCCTGGAACACAGCGCGAAGATGCTGCTCTATCACTCTTTTCATATGCTTGTCATAGGGAAGTTGCGAATGGCACTTCTCAGAGGAGAAAGCCTCCAGGAAATCGAGGGCTGTCGAATGAGCTGAGGCCTGCATTGTCTGATTTTGTGATTGAAGTTGAAGTAGAGATCACAGTGATGCTGTGGGAGTGCAATCAGCTTTGGCTATCTGCACCTCCTCGGAAGTTCTTGTTCTTACAGTCGTGATTTGTGATTCTATATAGCATATAAAGACGTTTATTATGTCTAGAGACACGTCAGAGTTTATATAAATATGCATAAATTTTTTATCTCTTTAATAAATAATATTTTTTCAGGTTACTTTAATTGGTCGACTCCAGTTATTCAAGTATTTTGCTATTAAGTCGGCCGGAAGTGATTTCTTTTTGTGTGGATTGGTTTGAAACAAATTTTCCGTGGAAGTAGTGGCCACAGTGTTCATAGATCGGTGAATTAATATATATATTATATATTTATTAAAAATCGATCATAAATATAATAGAATTACGAATTTTAATTTTTTGGAAAAATAAATTTGTTAACGCAATTCTTAAAATATAATTAAGTTGCTTAAAATATAATCAAGTTGTTTCCGCCAATGGAAAGACAAATCTTATAACAAAAAAAGCCCATGATGTTCTCTTTTCCCAAACATAAGTCATAAGCTTGTGGTAAATTAGGGAAAGATAGTTGTTTAGGCTAATTTACTTATTCCCATGCTTTACTTTATGTTTTTTCTATAAAATTCTCTCATTACTTTTTTCATTCTCCATTCTCAATTTTTTTTAATGGTTATGTTTCTTATATCTTTATACATTATTGACGAAACATCCACATATCTATTTATAAAGTATATTTGTAATGTAAATTTAATTTTAAAGTTAATTTAAGATTAAAGGTTCAAGCCTTTAGGGCAGCTCAATTGGCTATGTCCTTAAAAATAAAGTCTTATATGAGAGGAGGTTTGGGGTTTAAATCCCATTCATGAGGTTTGAGGTTCAAATCCTCTTGATTCACTTTAAAAAAAAACAACTACTATCCTCAAATCATTTTCGATTTTTTTGAGATCTGCTATATTGTTTGCATGAGATTGAGCATTCATGCACAAGGTATTAGTTATAGTGTGTGGACTATGCGCTCATTCACAAGCATTAGTTGGGGTTTGGGGTTGTGTTTTGAAAATTTGTGTTTTTCTTCTTCTTTTTTTGTACTTTTTCAAGCAATGGGTTAGTTATAGTGTGTGGACTATGCACTCATTCACGAGCATTAGTTGAGGTTTGGGGTTGTGTTTTGAAAATTTGTGTTTTTCTTCTTCCTTTTTTGTACTTTTTCAAGCAATGGGTTTTGGCTTATTGTATTGTAATCTTAGTTCAAGGATTAGGGTTGTAATCTAATCTTGAATAGCGGATTAGGGTTGTAATCTAATCTTGAATAGTGGATTAGGGTTTTGGAGGTTGCAAAATATATAATTATTGTATTATGAATGGATAAAGCTAATCTAATAAAGAAGATAAAGGTCCAATGCTAGGTTATGTGGTTTTCTTTCTCAAAAACTAAATCTTTAGGTATGGATTAGGGTTTTGGAGGTTGCAAAATATATAATTATTGTATTGTGAATGGATAAAGCTAATCTAATAAGGAAGATAAAGGTGCAATGCTAGGTTATGTGGTTTTCTTTGTCAAAAGCTAAATCTCTAGGTATTGTGTGTATGTCATTGTTTACAAGATTTTTCTTAGGAATATCTGTGCATTTTTATTTCAAAAGGTTTAAAATTTGCAAAAACTTGGAGCCAAAAGTCAAATTTTTAAAAAATTTCATAATCTGGACATTGAGCATAAAAGCCAATTGTAATGTTTCCTCTATTTTAATATTATGAGAGTGATTCACCTTCTTTTTACCTTTTTGTTGTAATATATTGAATTTTTATTTTATCTTATTAAATTGATGGAATCATCTTTAAAAATTTTAAATATCATAAGTTTTTGTATATTACTTAATATCCTACAACAACATAAAATGAGAATGAAGCTTGGTGCATCTATTTGGGGACCACAAGTTTAATTAATGATTTTAAGGACAACTATGGAGTGTGATACATAGTCACCCTAGTGTATGGGGCATAAACAATCTAGGGATTCCATGCATAGAATCACATCATGGGCCTCATTCAACCATAATAGATGATGGTTGAATGTGGCAATTGGCTCTCATGTAGATATATTTCATGATATGTAAATATATTATTCTATTTTTGTACTAGTCAACACAATCATCAATGAATGAATAGATAACTTTTTCTAGGTGTCATCATAGGCATATTAGGATTAAAATATCTACACCTTTGCAACCTCAATACATTTGTTATCGAAATTCCTACAATGCAATCCAAGCCCCTTCTCCCAATGTCATTTGTTTCCTACTTCTAATGGATATTAAAGGCATCAATGATGATTGGTTGGAGGTAGATGGAATAATGAAGGAAGGCGAGATAAAACGTTAGGGAAAGTACTATAATCTTTTTGTGCTAGCAACCATCATTTTTAACCATCCTAAAAACTCTTGGAATTTTAGTGACTTGTACTTCATAAAAATTAGGGTAATAGAAGCTTCCTCCATGCATGAAAATGTCAATCAATTAACAATAGTTATTATATTTGGCAAAGGAAGTGATTTGGCATTCAATAGTATCGATTTTGAGGAACAAGTAGGGATAAGAGGTACAATGAAATCACTTTACCATAATAAGGCCTCCATAGTCAAAAGGAAGAAAAAATGTCTTAGGATTAGAGAAGCAAAACATAAATTGTCCTTGGGAAAAGACATAATCATGGATCAAGTGATGGAGATGGAGACCAAAACACTAACAATGAATTTATTTAACAAACTAAGTTAAAAAAAATTGTAGGTCAATGGGATAAGAGGATTTGAAAATTGATGTTGATATATATTCACCTTCATCATTTCCTTGTGACAGGATGGATAGAATTTACTTTTAGATTGCTAAAGAATTCAAATATGATAACCAAAAATAGATGGTACTCAGGTTTGATAATGTTAACTCTTAAAATATGGCCTTTGTTCTTTGACCTAGGGAGGGAATTGAACTTAGGATAGTTAATTTGTGTCAAAATCCTAGTCCCCTTCTAGAGTTATGGCCTGACAAAGTCTTAATTGCAATAGTGAACTAGCTAGAGGCCTTTGTTGATTATCATGTTTCCTACCAAAGTAGTACATCCAAAATTGTGTTGAAGTTTTTGGGAGAAATGGCTATGAAGAAAGGGCTTCTTGAACCCATATGAATTGGGATGGGAAAATGGAAATATACTCAAACATTAGATTATTTTTGGGCCTCATTACGTTGTGCTTGATGCCACCTCTACAAATACATAGTCAATAACTACTCTGTAATTTTTTTGAAATTTGAATGGACGTAGAAGTCTCTTAAACCAAATAGTCCAATAATGGGGGCTCTTAGTTGGACAAGTGGTATCCAATGGAAAATGACTCCAATGAGAAAGGTCATAAGAGCTATCAACTTATAGCTTCTAAGACTCTAATCACATAATCTCAAATCTAAACTCGATATGAAAAAGGAGGAATACCATAGAGAGGAGAACACATTGATGAATTCAATATCTCTTGACTCCTTGAGTTCAACGTCGTCAACAAGAATGGACACGGTGAAGCTAGACATAATTATAGGAGATGTTGGATCCACCCAAGTGACACAAGTATTGGATAAATTAATAAACTTAACTCATATTCATGTTAGTTCAAATTTATAACGTAATACCATCCTTCTAAAGAAATAGAGGATAAATTGTGGGTAAGTTATACATTTTTATCTAAACTCTATCTTAAAAGGAGGATGCCCTAATACTAAAATGAATCCACAAGCATGATATCAACATGATATTTTCCCAAAAGAGAACATACCCAACCTTCTTACTCCTTTTTCAAAGTTCTCAAAAATTCATTCAAGCTTACATCCCAGTCTCTAGCTCCTCTGCCATAGAGAAAGGATCTCATGTACAAGGAAAATTGTTATTCACTTAGATATAAGAAATAAATGTAGCCCCAAGGGTTATCTCAGTTGGTCAAAATCAGTGCCTCGCCATCAGGAGGTCACAGGGTCCATTCTCCTCAAAGCCCTTGGGGTCAGGCCTAGCTAGTGGACCACAGGGCTATATTCCCTTCGGGGTCGATCAACCCAGATTTTCCCGTGGACATAGCGCCACATGTTGACCACGGTGTCCATGAACCAAAAAAAAAAAAAAAACAAAACAAAAAACAAAAAACAAAAAACAAAAAACAAAAAAAAAACAAAAAACAAAAAAAACAAAAAACAAAAAACAAAAAACAAAAAACAAAAAACAAAAAAAAACAAAAAACAAAAAAACAAAAAACAAAAAAAAACAAAATTGTTGATAAAGGAAGTGGTAAAAATTTAAGGGGGTTTATGTTTGGACATAGGGAAAGATGGGAATAGAAACATTTTAAGAAGGAAATCCTTCCTTGGTCTCAAATGTGATATTTAAAAAGGAAACAACAAACTATTCTTGTGGCACTTAAAGTAGGCCAAGCTCTTGAAAAGATTAAATTATAATTGTTTTGTCCTTTAACAAAAGAGGTTTAGGGAGTGGCTCAAAATTACTACATAGATAGACTCTTTAGAACAACCTAGCATAGTGATGATTAGTAAACAATGGGGATTATGGAAGCAGGTAGCTAGGGAATTCCACACAACTTTTCCTAATTGGGATTTTATTACTGTGTTTAAAAGGGGGATATAAGAGATTGATTTTGGGTTGTAAAAAGAGAGACTTAATATTATTTTATGATGTTTATATTAGGAATAGGTGCTTAAATCTTCTTTGGACATAGGGAAGACCTATTTAATGGTTATTATGTATCTAGGTACATATGAAGATGGGACTCTGTTCTGGGAGGCAATGCTTCCCAAAAAATATTCCAACATGAAAGGCTAATTATTAGAGGGGATTTAAACTTTACCACCAAGATATTTTAGATTTGAGGGGATGTTGCAAAGGTGGACTGGTATAAAAAATTTCCACTTATCAAATAGTAGCAATAATGTTGACATATTGTAGAATTGAGGCTTCTGTGATCAGTCATATTTATAAGAAGAGCTTCAGCGTAAATCACATGAAAAAGACTTTTGTCGACACGTTTCGAACCAACCAGTGTGGTTCATCGTCAGGACAAGTTGAAGAAACATATCTGGCATAGCATGTTAAATAGACTGTGCAGAGACTCCAACGGCTACATAACGGCTAAATTGACAGCTCTTGGACTATTATGGTTAGGTTAAACTTATATTAATAAAAATATTATTTTTATTTTATACGGTTATTAAAATTGTATAAATAAAATAAAAATGATTTATTTAATAATATCCATTTATAGTTAAATTAATAAAGGTAATTGGTTGTTAGGAAAATATATAATTTTAATGGTAAGTTTCCAACTTTAAGTTACCCATTTGTTAATTAATTTACTAAATATAAATATGTTTGTTAAGGTAAAATTAGAGAGTAAATAATCTTGAAGGCAGAATTAAAAGCTAAGTTAATTTGTATTTGAATAACATAAATATCAGTAAAATCTAAAGGGTAGTTTATTACTTTACTTAGTTTGTTAGGAAAATATGTATATATATATTATTTTATCAGAATATTAATGTAAAATACTTTTAAGAAAGGAGAGATATCTAGACCTACCATATTTTATTATGGATAATTAAGGAGATGATTAGATTGCTTAAATAAATCAATAAATAAAATTAGTAATAATACTATAATAAAGGTGCAACTATAAGTATAAATGTGAATAAAATCAAGAATAAATAGTAACTACCTGATCATAACTTCATGGATGCATTAAATAGTCAAATAATGCAAAAAAACATACAGCTAAATCAAACCAAACAACTGAAATTATATATATATATATATATATATGAAAATAACATAAATCTAACAAATAGAAGAATGATAATCCAAATGAAAATACTCGCAAACAGCTAAAGGAGAAAGAACAGAGGCATGATATCTATATCTATTGTAATATTAATATAATAAAGGAGAATCTAAATACAAATAACAACCTAGAAGAGCGACAAAAAGACATCAGAAGCGAAGAACTAAATAAAATCCAAAGGAGATCCCAGATCCAGGAGGACGAATCGGAAGGCAACAGGGAGAACGATGCAAGCACAACAGAAGAAAGGGGCGGGGGGAAAGAAACACTAAGAAGACAGGGCAGGGATCCGACACCTACTTACCTTCCAGCCATCATCTCTGTTGAGATTGTTAGGCCTCTTTTCA